>PVKN010003881.1:0-35480 GCA_004027915.1 Capromys pilorides | reverse complement strand
AAAAAAAAAAAAAAAAAAAAAGATTACCCCAAAAACAGCAGTTTGGAAAGCTAGGCAGCCACGTACGCACTGTGAAACAGACTGATGCATGGCTGTTGGTCTGCCTGAGCTCCTACACTAAGCTCAACAGACCCAACCAGAATGGAGTTTCCGTGCTCCCAGGCCCAAACTGACTTGTCCTGCCGACTTAGGAAAACCCAGAAGAGGAAGATGACAGGCGAACCGGCTTCCACTCGCTGAGCTGCAACCCCTACCTACACACAAAGTGACCCCAAAGCACCAGCCAGCCTCTGGCTGTTGTGCTTTCCCCGGTGCTTTCGGTCCCCCAAGCCCAACTCCTGAACTCAGCTCTCAGGTCCGTTCATCCGCGCGCATAAGCTGAGGTGTCGCCCCACTCCGGAACTGCAACTACAAGTCACCTCCGCGCGCTAAACCAAGTTTGCTAACAGGCTTCGAAGGTTCTCTGCCGGATTCGCGTCTGAACGCGCTCAATAGCCCGGAGAGGCGGGCGCTAAGGTCAGCGGGGAAAGTCCCCAAGGGGACTCGCGGAGTGACCTTGAGAGAGCCACGACCCTCCTGCCCTGGAACCTGCTCCCCGTTAGCCGCGGCAGCTTCTCTGCGGCCCCCTGCACTCGGCCCCGTCGCCCCGGTGCCCTTTCACGCGGGGAACCAGGGCGCAGGCACACAGCGTCTCCCCGCCGCGACGCCAGCCTGCCAGCGGTCGCGTAGCTCATAAGTCGGTGGACTTCTTACCCGGGCATGCACAGTCCCCATGGCT
This sequence comes from Capromys pilorides, assembly GCA_004027915.1. NCBI lineage: Eukaryota > Metazoa > Chordata > Mammalia > Rodentia > Capromyidae > Capromys > Capromys pilorides. Next base: position 34,702 of record PVKN010003881.1, on the reverse strand, counting down.
CCCTCTGCAGCCGCCGCCTTGCAGAGCTACTCGAAGGCGACCACCACTCTGCTGGTGAGGGTGGCGGCGCACGACCGCACAGCGGCAGGTCAGGGCTACTCCTACAAGCCCCCCCGCCCCGGAAGCGGCGCGCCGGGGGCAGCCATATTGCCAGCGTATGTCCCGCCCCCTGGCTCGCGGTGCCTTCGCTCATTGGTTTTCAGGAGTCTGTGACCCGGATGCTGATGCGACCGCTAAGACAGACTGCGCAAACGCAAAGCGCCCAGTGACGCGGAGTTGCTGGTACGGCGTAGGCGTTCGAGTTTGCGCACCCAGACGCCTGGCTTTAGCGCCGATGGGAGAGCTGAGATTCTCCTTGGAGTGCAGCAGGACGCGGAATTGAAGACAGTGGTCGCATCTACTTCACAGGTGGACTTAGAAGGCCGCAGAGATGAGACGAGACTTGGCCTAGGCTAAATGACTGGTGTCCGCTCACGCGGGGAACCCGGACGCAGGCGGCTGCAAGAGGGAGCCATAGGGACTGTGCATGCCTGGATGGTTTAGCTGCATCCAGTGACTGAGACCGTTTTCTCGACCAGAAAATCATGGGGTGAAGTTACCAAGGACCCTCCTCATCCTGCCTCTCCGGGTCGGCGTTTCCTGTTTTTTATGCTGGGGTAGTTGCAGTACTTGGCTGGTAGAGTGGCTTTGAAGGTAAGATTCTCGGATTCTGTGACTTAGCCAGGTCCAGCACGGGGCTTTTAATCAGGGTGATGTAACCACCACCGTAAAGTGGAAGCCTTTACGAATCGAGGAAACAGACCCAGAGTCAGTGAGTAACGTCCTTTCAGTCCCACGGAATGCATGTGAGGGTGACCCGACCCAGGCGTGTCTGACGCAGTCTCCCGTAATGATGCCTACGTGTTTGGGGGATTGGCCCTTGATGGGGGAAGGTAGGTGAGGGCTCAGAAACCGCGCCTGGCCGCTCTCCCTCTGCTAGCAATCTTAAAGGAGCGTCGTGGGAACCGGCACGTGGAACAGAACCAAGATGTGCATGCAGGAACCTCAGAATACTCTTGGCTGTTGTCTGGCAGCATAGCTTTAGGCTTTTGCATCACTAGAGATGGAACTAGGGCCTCCCTGGGGCTGGCAAGAGCCCGGCCTCTGGGCTGTTCCAACCCCATGCCACTTTGTAGCCAATTCTGCAAGACTGCCCACTTCCTTGGGTTCAGCACCCACTTGAGTCTCTTGGTCACCAAGCTGAGATTTCGGGGTCTTGCTTACCCCAGTGCAGACGAAAGGGTATGTGAGTGGGAATGTTTGAGAGAGATTTGCGAAGAGGATTTAGGAGTTAGAACATACACACTCCACACAAGTCACAAGCCGGACTCATTTTAATTTCCTCACCTGTAACTAGGAACAATGGTGGTTTTTAAAAGATTAATGTTAGGGTGTTTCATGAGGTCAAGCATGGGCTTGGCACTCTGTGATCATGGGATATATGTGATTTCCTTCTGAAGACAAGCATCTTGTCCTGCACGTCCTCCCCCATCTTTCCTTTCCTGAGCACACCACTTCTAGATGAGGGTGAGAGCACCCTGCCAGTGCAGCACAAGCTGACTGTGTGTGTGTGTGTGTGTGTGTGTGTGTGCGCGCGCGCGCGTGTGCCCTTGGCGCAGGCTCGTGTACTCCACCCTCAGACAAACTGCTGGGGCTGTTTCTGATGATCAGGATGTATGGTAACATAAAGGCTGGCAGTGCAGATGTCCTCCGAAACCCTTAAGTTCCTGAATTTATTGGGTTCGAGAGACTGCAGGGATTTCTTTTGCAGTACTAGAGATTTGACCCAGGAACTGCTTAGTCACATCCCCGCATTGTTTTCATTTTTTATTACTTTAGTTTTTGTCTTCTTGCTATGCTGGCCTTGAGCTCACTTTGTAGCCAATGCTGGTCTCAGACACGAAATGATCCTCCTGCCTCAGCCTCCTGACTGTAGGTGTGCACCTCCACGCCCGATGAGACAGGATCTTGTGAAGGCTCGACCTGAGCTTGCTAGCCTCCTGCCTCAGCTTGACAAGAGGCTGGTGGCGCCTGTGTGCACCGCACGCCCAGTCTGTTTTGGTCCCTTGGCTGCTTTTCCATGGCCTCTCAAGGTGCCATCCATAGGTACTTGTGATCTTTTTGTTCCTTGGTAGAATTGCATTTCTCCACCCACCATATGACTTGCTTGTCACTTGCAAGTGCAGACCTATAAGACCCGTGTCCTGCCCTGCATGGCTGTCTTGTGCAGTCCTAGGATAGTGGGTCAGCTGCAGGCTACATCTGGTGTGGAAGACAGCTTAGAGCGACCACATGGGACGGGTCAATGTAGCATACCCACCCTCTCCTGGCAGTCACCGAGTAACATCTGCAAGGCCACCCACATCCCAGAAAACTTAGTTCCGAGCCAGGGAGCCAAAAGTTGCCCCATACCTGGTGTCCAGGGAGGAGGTAGCTAAGGAAACAGGCGGAAGAAAAGGGAGAATCTGCCTAGAGGGATTTAGGGGCTAGATCTACCCTCTGAGTTAAACAGCCCAGAGCCAGGCTTTCTGCTTCTCAATACAAGACAAAAAAGTAGCAGAACCACCAGCTTAGCCCGTTTTAGACACCAATAATCCAGGCATGGGCCTGGGGGCTTCCAGAGCCCTTGGCCCACCCACCCCAATTACCATGTGGTCGACAGCAGGTTTGACCCTCATGGCACTGGCTGCCATCACAGTTCCTCCAAGGGCCACAGAAGGTCAAACACCACCTCAGTCCCACTCCAAGCCCCTTTGGTGCCTCAAGCTCTTCTTGCTGGCCCGCCCTCACCCTATGGAGTACACTTTCATTTTCCAAGAACTCTTTCATCTCACTGCTTGTGGATGTTCTGCCCCATCCCTGCTGTCCAGGACATCAAGAACCTGGGCAAGCCCCACTTTGGTAATATTTTCTCACAAGTGTCCTTTGGTCTAGTCAGAAATGGAAATGCAGTCACTAGCTATAGTGGTTCTCTGATGAAATCAAGCCTCAAATCTTGCTGGCCCACAGTGGGGAGGCTGGGAATCGCCATGGGAATCACCCACTTATTTGTTAGTTTGGGATGCTCCCTGCGGGGGCCCAGTCCTCCGCTTATCCATCTCTAACACTCCTAATGCCTGGAGTAGCTGTGGTGGGAAATGGGGTGAGCAGATCCAGACTCTGAGCCATGGCGGGGGCTGCAGGGGTGTTGAGCCCGGACCCACACAGGGAGGTGGCTGGGTGGGGATGAGTACACAGCGAGGTTGAGGACACAGGGGCTCTGACGCGAGCTGGAGGTGCAGAGCAGGCCTGTGACCCCAGGAGGAAGCTGTCTAGCACCCTGGCTAGGAGAAGCAGGGCCAGGCCAGATTCCAGAGGGTAAACAGGCAGAGCTGGAGCCAGCAGGTTGGGGAAGGGGTGCTTCCTAAATCCATGGTTACTGGCTGGAAGTTGGGGGCCTCGGAGGAAGGACCACACTTTGTACAAAGGAGGCGAACAGTCCAAGGGGTTTGATCCGCAGCCCTTGGCAAAGGGCTCGCTCTAGCAGGGAGGTGCCGGGCCATACACGGCCAGAGAGCGTGGGCCTGGGGAAGCACCATCACAGAGGAGCACGGCTGAGAGAGGAAAGAGCGGCACTGCGCTCTGGACAGAAGGCAGAGTCAGGGCGGTGCATTTTAAAAATCACATCGCTTATGAACCATTTTCTGTTGCTGAAAGAAATATTTATGTTGTCCAACATGGAAACCTAGAAAAGCCTAACAAACAGTGTATCACAGATCACAGTAAAATGATGCTACACGTCTCCTCAGTCCTTCTATAGAGACACACATTCCGAAAACATTGGGCTTGTTTTCCACAGCAGGATTTGCTGTTTACCAAATAAAAGATGTTCCCTGACACTGAATGTCCCACCCCAAGAGTGCAGTATCCACAGCCCAGTGAACTGAGGGCTCCACTCGAGGGTAGGAGGGAGGCAGGAACGCCTCGTGTGCTGAGGCAACTTCCGGGTGGGCTGGGGCAGCCCCTAAGGCACGGGCAGAGGCAGGAAGCCCAGGCAGGGCTCAGCAGGACAGCACCTGCCTGGCACATGTGAGGCCCTGGGTTTGAGCCCAGAAATTTAAAAAACATTCTAGCTGGACAGAGTGTTGTGTGTGTACGGTCATTCCGACACTCTGGAAGGCTGAAGCAGCAGGATTATGCGTTTGAGCCCAGTGTGGGCAATTTAGTGAGACCCCTCTCCAAATAAAAGTGGAGTTGGGGATGTAGCTTAGTTCAAAGGCTCTGGGTTCTATCCCATTACTTAAGAGGAAATAAATACTAGATACATTCATTATAAGGGTTTTTAAAAAATGGAAAAAGTGGGTAGAAATAAGCCCAATGGAATCCATTTGGCCCTGGGAGGTCTTTTCTGATAATCCAAAGTGCATGTATGTGCCCATTCTAACTAAAATGGTGCTCAGGGCCAAGGCGTGGTGGCGCATGCCTGGAATCCCAACACTTGGGAGGCAGAGGCAGGAGGATCAGTGTGAGACCAGCCTGGGCTATAAAAGTGAGCTCAGAGTCAGTCTGAACTGCATACTGAGAAAAAGAAAAAAATAAAATGGTGCTCGGGCCAGGCTAGGTCTGCCAGTGCGAGGGGCCCGCCCTTCAGGGGCTCTCACAGGTGCTACGGGGAAACTTGGCAAAGGACAAGGGCTGGTCACATGGATGCCCAACGGGGCCTCTGCCAGCCCATGCCAGCTCTCCTAGGGCCACAGCCAGGGCCCAGGTCTGGGACAGGCTGCGAAGCAGGGAGAGGGAACTGGGCTCATGCCCACTTTCACAAGTGATCTCAAGGACCTGGAGAGAAAAGGCCGGGCAGCCGCGTCCTCTCTTCTGGGGCGCATCACGCTGATGAAGTGTGTGTCTGCACTTGCAGCTTGGGCCCCGCACACTGCTGCAGCTGGTGTGAGTTTAGGTTTCTCTGCCAGCATGGAGCATCCTTGAGCGGGTCTGCGCTCAAATCCGTGGCTGCACTCAAATATGTTCCAGCACCTGAGAAGGGGTTGGGGGGCGGTCCCTGCCTCAAGGGTGTGGTTCTGTTAAGGCCGGCAGGGTGGGGGACCACCGTATGCGGAGACATGGAGAGAAAACCCGATTGGAAGCCCGTAGAACTTAAGTTCACAGCAACAGCTCTAGCAGAAATAAAGGGGGCGTTTTCATGCCATCTGGCTCCCGCCTGGATTAGTGCCTGCCACTGCCTTCCCCCCGTTAGGTTTCATTTCAGTGCTCACTCTTCAAAGATCTCACAAATTTGTAAGATTTCACGCTTCACCAGCCATTCCCTTGCATGGTTCTACAAACTTTAGCAAGTATTTTTAGTGAGGTCAGAGGGGTGCTGGGATGCAGATAAGTTATCATCTTAATGCCAAGGATGAGAGGGGCTTTGGTGGGGATGACTACACCCAGTGTCCTGCCCTGCTGGCTGCCTGAGTGAGCTCAGGGCTCGTGGCCCCTGCTGTCCTCAGCACTGGGGCTGTCACAAGCAAGCTGTGAGACGCACTTGGCCATCAGAGCTCCCATGCCAGGCTTCCTGGTGACACTGCCCACCCAGCAGAACCAACTAATGTTTGAATATTACAGCTGCGTGAGCACAGGTTCCTAGCTGCCCACAACCAGACATCACCTTTGCATAAGGAATAAATTTAGCAAAGAGGCCGGGGCCCTGGGCTCACCAACAGCTACAACACGATGAGAAGGCACAGCCCCCTCAGGAAGGGTTCCCTAGATGCCTCCTCTGGTGACCCCAAAATCCCTTTCTGGGGAGGCAGGGAAGGCGGCTCCCTCTCCCCACAGATGCAGTCCAGTGAGGGGGAGGCTGAGCCCAGGCTGGGGTGCCCCCCCACCTGCAGCACCCATGGTCTATGAGCCTGTGGAACCACCTTCCCGGGTGTGAGCGGAAGTGTGCTGGCTGCTCCCTGGCATCTGGAACCTGAAACAAGGAGGCTGGCTTGGTGGCCTTTTCCAGGACTCCTGGGAGTTAAGTCACACTGCCTGTGTCGCCACACACCCACGCGTGGCATGGCAGGGGGCCCCACCCAGAGTCAGGGTAATCTTGCTTCTGGACACCTCCCAGTGGCCATCAGCAATGTTACTCAGTCCCTGACAGGGCCGGTAGCCACCAGTGCCCAAACACAGTCACCTAGCATTACTGTCCACTAGCAAGGCACAGCAGGAAGCCTCGTGTTCCCACAGATTCTGCTGAGACTGGTCCTGCTCGTCTTGCCTGGCCTGTGGGTCTGCCCACCCATGGTCCCACAGTCACCTTCCCAGGGAGCTGGGCCCTTGTGTCCCCTACTTCCTGATGGTCCCATGTCTACCAATAGCACCAGCCCCCCACACCCTACACCAAAGGCGTCCTCCCCTGCCATCCACACTGGGCCCCTGGGGACAGAGGGATGGGCAAGTAGCCCAAGTTATAGGCATCACTAGATGCACAGGTGCCTCTCAGAGATTTCTAGAGCCTGTGTGAGGCTGGATAGGATCCAGAGGTGTCCACCAGGGCCCCTACACGCACAGTATTCACCTGGAAGTGGGGAGCAGACACGTCACACGTGCATAGACCTGAGACATCAACCACTGCAGCCACTGGAGGTCGTCAGGGATGTGCGGGAGCCACATCACCAGCCTACAGGAGCAAAGCCAAGATGCCCACTCACGCGTGTGAGCTCACACCAGTGAGGAGGGGTAAAATAAAAGCAAACCCAAAACAGCCGCCTTGCAGGGCACGCTCGGGCCAGGGGAGCTGCCCATGAGCCCCTCACCCCAACACAACACGCTTCCAGAAGGCCGATTTGGGGTGGTCTGCAGAACGGAGCCCAGCTGGGTCGCTAAAGCAAAGTGAGGCCACGTGTGGCTCCAGACAGCTCGAGGGGCGTCAAGGTGACAAAAGGGAAAGGTCTCAACTTTCCATTTCCAGGTCACCTGGCCTCATGGGGAGCGTCTGGGTCCGACACTCCACTGACCACGCACAAGCTGGTGGGAGGGGCACGGGGGGCAGGCACGGCCCTGGCAGACTCCCTGTCCCAAGACACAGGGAGGAGCTCTGCCATGGGCACTGATAATGCAAAGCGAGGGTGGTGCAGGGAGGAAGTGGCTGGTTGTGGAGTGAGGCAGACAGAGACTGGGGTGCTCGGCAAGGGGTGTAGAGGAGGGGCAGGGCATGCGCGACAATGCCGGTGACGGTGATTTTCCGGTCCTGGAGATCAAGCACAAAGGCATGCCATGACTGAGCTACATCTTGGCAGCCCTTTTGTGGTTTTTCTTGTTTCTTTTTGAGATGGAGTCTCACTGAGCTGCCCAGGTTGGCTTTGAACTTCAGATCCTCTGCCTCAGACCTCTCAAATAGCCAGCATTAGAGAGGCGCATGCCAGCATGCACAGCAACATGCTAGATTTACTTGCTAAAAAAAAAGCAGCCAGGTGTGGTGGCGCACTCCTGTACCTGGAATTCCAGCACTTGGGAGGCTGAGACAGGAGGATCACTGTGAGTTTAAGACCAGTATCTGCTATATTATAGTGAGACCCGGCCTCAAAAGAGAGGTCAGGGATGTAGCCCTGTAGCTGAGAGGTAGCCTAGCATGGACCAGCCACTGAAGGGGATCCGGCCTTTGTTCTTGTCGGCTTGGTGACCTCGGAGCTTGGACCTCAACCTCTCTGGGCCTCAGTTTCCCTGGAGATCACGAGATGCTATGTGTGTGGCCACTGCCTTTGCTAATTGCCAGTGGCTCTGAGGACCAGGGAGAGGGTACCTGCTGCCCGAAGGCCAGGCCCTGCCCTGAGGCCTTCCAGCTGCCTGCTCCCGGACCCCAAACCCCAAGTGAGCAGCGAGCGGCGCACAGCACTCACCTGTGGACGGTGGCGACCGCGGACTCCACAGGCAGCGTGCAGGGCAGCATCATAAAGGACAGGATCCTGACGGGCAGCAAGCTGCTGACTCTGCTCAGGAAGCCGCCGGGGTCTTTAATTGCTTTCTTCAGGGCTGAAAGAATATTCTGGAGATTCACCTCCCACCAGCACAGAGAACCAGACCACGCCAGGCACGGGGCATGAGCCTGTTATCCCAGAGCTCTGGGAGGCTGAGGCAGGAGGATCCCAAGTTGGACCCAACCTGGGCAATTTTGCAACTCAGCAGAACTCTGAAAAAAAATGTTCCAAAGGTGTGGGCGTGTAGGTCAGTGCGAAGGCCTTCCCAGCAATCCTCAGTATTGCTTGGGGAGTACAGGATTCCCAGCTAATAATTAATTTCATAAACTGTCACATCTGTTTAGAGACACCAAACTTGTCAGCTGCTGCTGGCTATGTGAGCTGGGGTCCAGGTCCTTCCTGGAACCCTATCCCCTTTTTCTCTTGCAGCACCGTCATGGGCTCCATGTCTGTCCTGGCCAGGATGCCGTGGGAAGGAAAGAGAGGCCCAGGAGATGCAGGCATGGGCAGCCAAGAGCCCTGTGCCAGGAGGTGGCGCCCACAGCACACCTGGGTGTCCCTGCCCCTCTGCACTTTCTTTCCCCGTGACCACGCCTCCTCCCACAACACACAGTGTGGAGCCCCCAGGCCTCTACCTGCAGTGAGTGGGGGTGACAGGGTGTCCAAGATGCGCTCGTCCCAGGGCAGGATACTGAGGCGCAGGTGGTCCAGGAGCTCATCATCCTCGGCCTTCCCTGAACCTGGGTCTTCCCGGCCAGGCACTGTGACCTCTGACTTCAGCTCTTCTTTGGGGAGCATCAGGCAGGGCTGGGGCCCACTGCAGATGCCTGGGGAGGAGCAGGAAGCAGGAAATGGAGGACTCAGGTGTGGAGTCCTGTTCCTAGCCTCACACTCACCCAGGAAGGGCCCCGGAAGGGGCGTGACAGGAAACCAAGACCACCTGTTGTTCACTCGGGTAAAGTCAGGGCTGGAACCTACAGCAAGCAGGACGTGTAGAGCTACAGAGGCGCTGGGCCCCTGCCCCGGGCACTTGGCAGGTACATGGCCTCCGTCCCTGCCTCCAACGCCTCAGTCTGACATGACAGAATTATAGCTGACCTAGAGCAGCTGCACCACAGGTCCTGCCTGCATTCCAGGCCTGAGCTAAGCTTGTGACAGGCCGACGTGACAGTGGCCACTCAACCGCTGCCATTCATGCCATCTCCATATCCTGGCCTGGGAACCAGCAGAGAGGTGCATGGATTTGGCCAGGTCTGGCATCAGAAGCCTCAGTGGGCTACAGGGCACTTGGTGCCCTCTCTGTGTGTTTCCCTGATCCCTTGCTGGACCAGGCACAACTAGGCAGGGTTCTGCACTGCCTCTGGAGAAAGCCCAAGGACTACAGCACTGTCCCCAAGGTGCCCCAGGGTCTCCCTGGTCCTCCGGGCTTCTGCTCTGCCCTGTTCCCACTGTCCCTCTACAAACCCGAGGGATCTGCTTCCAGAGCTGCATCTGCCAAGGTCCCCTGCCAGGGAGAGCAACCCCAGGCGAGCTCTTCCCAAATTTCCCCAGGACCCTTTCCAAGCCCTCTGGATCAGTTTCCATCTGAAACCCCACCCCGGCCCCAGCCCTGGCTGAGTCCCGGCTGCCTCCCTTGCCTCCTGGGTGCTGGTCCTGCCCTCTGTTTTCATTTGCTTTTGCAATGGGCTCTCACCCCATGGCCCACGCTGGCTTCTCACTCCTGGCTGAAGCAGTCCTCCTGCCTCAGCGCCCTGAGTGGCTGGGACCACAGGTGCCACCGTCACAGCCAGCTCCTGTTCTTGCCTTCTCTGCACTGTAGCTGGAGGGGCTCTTCTCTGACCCACCTGGCTCCTGTTCCAGGGTGCTCAATGGCTCCCTAGTGCTACAAGATGCACCCCCTCCCCAGGTCCACAGGCGCAGCCAGCACCACTCTCGCCTTTCTTGCACGCCCCTCTCTGAGCCAGGGCTTGGTGGCCTGCAGTCTCAGCCCTCCTACACTGCCTGTGCTCACCCTGCCAGCCCCATCCTCTGCTGTGAGACCCATAGCCCATGCCTCTTCCGGTCGGCCTGCCTGGTCCTCCCTGCTCTCCCTGTAGCTGCCAGAGCCAACTTCCTTAGTCACTATAGTGTCCCTGGTACACAGCTCCTTCCCAGAAGAAGCACCCAGGGCATGCATAGGTCTTCTGAACACAGCGTCACATTGGTGCTGGCCACAGGGTAATTCAAAGCCCCAACACATCAACCAAGCAAAGGTGAACAGTTCCCAGACCCTGAACTCTGGTTCTGCTAGAATACAGATGGGTGTCACTCAGCAGCCCGAGAGCCTGTCACTGTGATCACAGACTGGCTACAGTGTCACTTGGCACTACAGTCTCTTGGGGCCACAGCGGTCTATACAGCCTCCTGTCCTAGCACTGTGATTTGTCACATGACAACATCTCCACCAAATGCTGCACCCGGGACAAACAAGGAGGGCTCAGCGTGGCACCTGCCTGCAAAGCAGAACCAAACAGCTCCTGGGCGTGGCCAAGCCCAGCTGGGGACAGCAGATGGACTGCGTCACCTGGAGCCCATACCAGGACCTGTTTAATATCAGCCTTCGATAAACTATCAGCTCCTGAGAGCTCAGCAGAAAAAACAGCAAAGTGGAGACACTGTGGCCAGCCCCAGGGCCTCCCCAGGACATAGAACAGGTGGAGATTTCTTCCTTCTGGGGCTGAGGGGTGAGTGGAACAAGATAGAACAGGAAGGTGCTGGGCTACAAGGGACAGAACTGAGGGCCACCAAGGGGCAGCACTGAGGACCATTGAGTTCCCAAGACTGCGGGTGGAAGCTGGAGCGCAGACTTGAACCCGGACTCACCGTTCTCCTCCAGGAACCGGAGCGCATCCAGGTAGCCTCGAAGGCAGATCTCCCCCATCACCTGTGGGCACATCATACCAGCTGCTGCCAATACTGACGGCATCAGGACACAGGGACACGGGACGCCTGTCAGACACCTGGGTGTGCTGAGCACAGTACTAGAGCTGAACACAGGGCTTAGGGTCCCTCTCACATGTCACCTTGCCAGTGAGACCGTGGCCAGGCCTTGTCTTTCCAACTCCCTTGGGCTGGGGATGAGCTGCCACCCTAGCAAATTTTGGTCCCTGTCCCACTTGTCACTAGGACAGTAACGACTGACTCTGCATCAAGGGAGAGCCGAGACATATGTGGACAAAGTAAGTGTCCTGCCACAACACAGGTATCTCTGTCCCTGGGACGCCACTGTGAGTGGGCTCCCCTCCTCATGCTGCTAGTGTGGTGAAGCATCCAGAAGCAACACTCAGGGTGGGGCCAAGTGGAGGACTCTTTTGTTTTGGGTCTTGTTTTTTGAAACAGGTCTCACTATGTAGTCTGGACTGCCCTGGAGCCTTGAACTTGCTAATTAGTCCAGCCTGAGTTTGAACTTGTGACCCTCCTGACTCAGCCTCTTGGAATGGTTTTGCAGGTATGCATCACCACATCCAGCTGTGGGGCTGCTGACCATCACTGCAAGTCAGAATTATGTGGGTAACTGAGATCAAAATCAAAATTCTTGGGCTGGGGCGTAGCTCGGCAGCAGAGTGCTTGGCCAATGCATGTGGAGCTTTGAGTTTGATCTTCAGCACTATGGAGAACCCTGGATGCATGGGCTGCAACCCCGAGTATGTCAAGCCTCGTCCCTGGAAGGGCTTGGGGCTTTGGGTCTGCCTGTGTGAGCCCAGGTGATATCTGGGACCAGATGGCAGAGCCTGAGCTCCTGGGACAAGAGCTTTTCCTGGAGTTAACCAGCAGTGCCCAGGTCTCTGTGTCTGTGCAGAGGGCAGCCCCCCCACCCCACCACGTCTCTGTGCACACAGAGGGAGGAGGGATGGCCTCGGCACCCCAGAGCCCCCACTCACTTTGACATCAGGAGGGAAGAGGGTTCTGGAGAGGAGGTAGAGGTTCCCCAAGCATAGGCGGAGGCTGAGGTTGGTGACGGTCACGTGGTAGAAATTGGTGGACTTGATCTTGGGGCAGATGTCGCTCTCCCCGTAGTACGGGGACACCGTGATGGTTGTTTGGGAGTCCAGGACGGGGAGGTTGTTGCTGACGCCTCCATCCATGTAGCGCTTCAAAGGAGGGAACAGAGGACTGCTGCTGTCCGCAGCTCTGGGCTAGCATTCAGTGCGACTGCAGAGCTGCAAGCGGAGGGTTCACAGAGGAGCCGTGGCAGGCAGCAGCTCAGGACTGGCTCGCTCTATGAATGCTTCCCAAGCACTTGTGCAAAAGGGGAGGTCTGGGTGTACCCAGCCAGGGGCGACTGTGTACTGCTGTATAGTGTACACTGCACAACAATGCTGACAACAAGGCCTAAGGAGGCTGGGCACAGCCCGAGTTTTATCTGATCCATGAGCCCCTCCATGCGATGGAAAGGAGAACCAATAACCGGAAGGGGTCATGGGACTAAATAGTGAACCGGGACCTAGAAAATGTCCCCAGGAGGCGGCTCTTGGTCGAGCTCACCTCCACCTGCGCCCTTGAGCAACTGCATCACTGCCCACACCCAGGCGGGGGCAGGCTGGGCACGGCATGCTTGTAGCCAGCAGCCAGGGGCTGGACTCAAACCCTGCCCTGCTGCCAGGCTCTCAGGAGGGAGGCTGTCAACAGAATTCCGAGGACCTCGCTGCCAGCCCCTGCACCTGGGGACGCCCCAGAGCACTGCATGGCTCCAGAGGAACCCGAAGAGAACTGGTCACCCTCAGCCACCAAGAGACACTCGTCCTGGGTCTGGAACAGCTAGCTGGGTGCCTGGCCGCGGAATCAGGATTTCTACAGCAGATATGGTAAGACAGCAACAGCCTCAAGGACACTAAGGGACGCCTAATCGGATATTGGAAATCCTAGCCAGGCGTGGCGGTGCATGCCTGTCACCCCAGAACTCAGGGAGGCTGAGGCCAGAGGATTGAAAGATTTTTGAGTCTCACCTGGAAAATTTAGCAAGATTAATTCTCAAAATAAGCGAAAGGGCCGGGGCTGTAGCTCAGGGGTGAAATGCCCCTGGGTTGGGTCCCCAGTGCCAACAAGAAATAAAAATACAGACGGGGGAAGGGTAAGCCTGGTCAGCTGCTATCATTTTTCTCAGTCACTTAAGACTTTTCTAAGCCAGGCGTGGTGGCACACACCTGTAATCCCAGCACTTGGGAGGCTGAGGTAGGAGGATCAGTGCAAGTTCGAGACCAGCCTGGGCTACAAAAGTGAGCTCAAGGCCAGCCTGAATGGAATAGCGAGACCATGTCTCAAAAAGACAAAAAAAAGGAGCCGGGCGTGGTGGCGCACGCCTGTAATCCCAGCACTCGGGAGGCTGAGGCAGGAGGATTGCTGTGAGTTTGAGACCAGCCTTGGCTACAAAAGTGAGCTTAAGGCCAGCCTGAACTGCATAGCGAGACCCTGTCTCAAAAAGAAAAAAAAAAAAGACTTGTGGTGGTGCTGGGCATGGGACCCAGGCCATCTGTGTGCCCCAGGCATTGCTCTGGCACTGAGTCGCATGCCAGCCCTAGAGCTTTTCAGTAGCCGCGGCCTAAGCCTGTGAAGGGTGAGGATCGGTGGGACATGACTGAGTTTCCAGCAGGGTTCCTAGGAGGGCACAGGAGGGACTGTGCCTCGGCAGTGTCTGCTAACCCAGTTACTGTCCCATCGCTGGCTGTGTCCGCAGGCCAGAGGGAGTGACCGATGATGATGATGTGGTGGCAGTGAAGGAGCCCATCCCCCCCAAGGCACCTCAGAAGGGAGGGACTAGGGGAGACAGCTCAGGGGCACAAGTGCCTGCCTGGCAAGTGCAAGGTTCTGAGTTCAATTCCCGGTTCCAAAAGAAAAAAATAGTATAAATATTAATATTTACTAGAAGGGAAGGACTCCCAAGCGCCGTTATTGTGTCATGCGGAGCCCGGGGTGACACCTTCATGGTTTCAGACCTTAGTCTCCCGTGCCACTGACAGCACAGGGGTAAACGCCTGAAATCAAGCTGTACTTGGGTCACTCAGCTGGCCAGGTTCAGCCCTGGAGGACAAGAGCCGTCCTGCAGTGCACCACACAGGACCTGCCTAAGGGGGGCAGCAGAGAGCAGACGCAGCCCCCCCTTCTCCCCTCCTTCAGCTTCTACCTATGACCTGTGCAGGTGGATTTATCAGTTACTCAGTTGCCTACTCAAAAATGACCTGGAAAGGTGAGGATTCGGCAGCCCCACTGGAATTATGCATCGCAAAGCAGCAAAATAAAAGAAAAAAGCAAAAGCCTGTCTGCGACCAGACACGGTTTTGTTGCTGTTAGAAAATGCCTGACTCTTCCACCTCTCCCCAGCAACAGAGCTGTACCTTACATGAATAATGGATAACTGAGCATCCTGAACTAGGCCACCGGGAGCGGCCTGCCTGCAGCACTCACATGGGGATCAAGTGGCCCGGCAAGGTGATCCGCGGCCTGGAAGCTGGCTCAGCGGTGGGTCTGTCTGTAAGGCTGAGAGCTAGGGGGCTCACAGGGCCCAGGGGTCTCTGGGCCTCCCACCTTGCAAGGAAAAGCCAGGCTGCACACTTCACAAAAGTCCCCCGTGACTCAGGGCCAGCTGCCGCCAAAGTGCACTTACCACACCCCTGAAGGTCGGAGGGATTAAGCCACAGAAGAAAGGAATGAAGCAAGAACACAGCAAGGCCTGTGGAGACGAAAGGAAGTCAGGCCGCAGCCGGAGCCCATCTTCGAATTTCCCAGCCTTTCTCAAATGATCTGAGAGCCCCGTGGAAATGCCCCCGCACACAGTAGGTGTTTTTATGCGGGCAGAGTGGACCACGAGCTAACTCTGCATGGGTCCCAGAGGCCCACAGGGCTGATCAGCAGCCTGAGCCCCTTACCCACACAGCACAGCCCAGTCTCCTGCCCAGGCACCCAGGACGGCCACAGTCGGCTGTCAAGGATGGGATAGAGATGCCGTGAGGCATAGGCCTGCTGGCTGCACAGGGCTGGACCAGTGCCATCCTTAGGAGTCCCCAGGAGCTGCACTGCACTTCAGAAGCACAGTGCTGGACACATGTGGGTCCCCAGAGCAGTGGACACAGGTGGGCACAGACAGGTGCTGGCTGTCAAAACAGCTTCCAGGGGCAAGGACAGGAGGAGACTGGCTGTGGTGCTGTTGGTTAGCTGCACTATCTGTCCTACTGGGATCAATCTAAGGTGAGTACAGTGTAGTCATTCCTATGAGGAACCTCTCTTTGTTTCTTTTTTGTTTTGTTTTTCACTTTTAAAAATTTTTTTTTGAGGTACCAAGGATTGAACTCGGGACCTTGCACTTAGCAGGCAGGTGCTTATGCCACTGAGCTATCTCCCCAGCCCTATTTCATTTTATTTTTTGAGACAGGGTCTCACTACAAAGTTCAGGCTGACCTGGAACTCATGGCAATCCTTTTGCTTTAGCCTCCTCAGTGCTGGGAGTATAGATGTGTACCACCATGCCCAGCCTTCAACAATATTTCTGATATTGCAAATTATCTTCTCTTTGCCAGACCTTAAGAACAGAGGCCCTGAGAGCCGGGCGTGATGGCACATGCCTGTAATACCAGCACTTCGGAGGCTGAGGTGGGAGGATCGGTGTGAGATCAGCCTGGGCTACAAAAGTGAGTTCAAGGCCAGCCTGAACTGCACAGTGAAACCAAGACCCTGTCCTGAAAAAGAACAGAGGCCCTGGAGAAGGCCTCCTCCTTGCAGGTGGATGGCTTGAGGGGCACACCCAGGACAGTTTCCCTAGACGGGTCGAACCTAGGCTGAGTCTTATAGCAGGGAAAGAACTAGTTGAAATGGAAAGAGCTGGGCTAGTGCTAAGCACGTGTCTATCATGCAGGAGGCCCTGGGTTCTGTCCCCAGTGCTGCAGAAAAGGAAAAATTAGGGTGGTGAGCCTCTCCAAGAAGGCACAAGGGTGACACCAAGATCTGCCTCGGTTTTTTACTTGACACCACCCAGACACCCAAAGAAGCAAACAGCTCACATCTACCACTTCCTCCTTGGAGTGGAAGTCGGATACCAGCACGTTCTCCCCATCGGACACTCTGGTGAGCGAGATGCAGATTTTGCCGGAGATGAGCTGGTGCACGTTATCCGGGAGGACTTCCTGGAGCCCCTCTCGCAGGTACCTGCTCAGGTTGAACGACGGGTGGAGGGTGCCTATGCTCCGTGCCCTGGCCTTGCGGACGAGATCCATGAGGATCTTCAGAGCCTGGTCTGGGGACAGGAGACAAGTACATGAAGTAAGATGCTGCCCTGAGACAGGGATGCTTTGGGACACAGTAGCAGCCCGCAGCCCTGGAGCCCTTGGATGCTAATCCGCCCTCAAGTGCGGAAAACACACCCTGCACTGCAAAAGCTTAGCAGGAAGCTTAGCAGGAAGCAGCTCATGCACAGTGGTTTGTGAGTAGGTGTGAAAATGATCTTGGGGTGCTTGGACCCCAGTTGTCATGTAGGTTATGGCGGGCTCAGTGAAAAGCAACTCCACCTGTGTGTCTGATTTCAGTCCACACAGCAACAAGGAAATGGGAAATGACGTGCGTGGCCTGGCTTGCATCATCACTGGCACTGGCTCTGAGATGAAGCCTAGGAGAGGACCTGGGCTGCGTGTCCACAAAGCCAGGAACATAGTTGCACCTCGGTTTTGGCACAGACAACCTCATGAGATGGGACCCAAGAAAAAGAATGTGTGCTTAGACCCCAGTTGTCATGTAGGTTATGATTTACCCCCATAGGGGCCAGGTGTAGTGGTGCACATCTATAATCCCAGCACCTGGGAGGCTGAGACAGCAGGATCTCAGGGCCAGCCTGGGGTATCTAAGCAAGTTCAAGGCCGGCGTGGACTATGGATAGTAAAGCCCCACCTCAAACAAACAAACAAAAAAGAAAAGAAAAAAATGGCCAGCCAGGTAACTCAGCCAACTAAAGCAGCTGCTTAGGCAGGCACAGGGACTGGGGTTTGATCCCATGTTCTGTGTGGGCCCTGCCCCCAGGGCGCACTGAGAGGTGACTGAAACTGAGTGTGGTGGCACATCCCTGCAATCCTAGCACTTGGAAGGCTGAAAACAGGAGGATCATGAGTTCAATATGTGTAGTGAGACCCTGTAGACCCTGTACTAAATACATTTTAAAAAAAGAAAAGGACCATATAGCTCAGCAGATTAAAGCAGCTGCAAGCAGGTGCAGGGTCCAGGGATTCAATCCCCAGGGCGTGCTGAGATGGCAATTGAGACTGGGTGTGGTAGCACACACCTATAATGCCAGCTTTTAGGAGGCTATAAACAGGCAGATCTGAGACCCTGAATATCCTGTAGACCCTTCCCCAATAAATAAATAAATAAATAAAATAAAACAGGATAAAAAGAAAAGATTTACACACATTTTAGAGGCAGAGAGAATGAGGTAAAATGTAACCTCTAAAGTGTGTCACACAGAAACGGCCAGTAAATGACTAGTCTCTAGCTCAAGTTCCTAATGCCAGGCTGAACCAGTCCATGTCGTGGGCACTGTCATGCCCCTTCAGTGTTCTGCCCCAGTGCTAGTGGGGACACAAGCCCGCCTCTCTCAGCCCAGCCACAGCCAGGCGTCCATCCTGGGCTGCATCAAGACAGGCAGGTCCCCAGCCTGACCTGATCTCAGTCTGACCTGGTTCCCTGCTGTTCCCGCCCACACACTGAGCCTGGCCAGGGACAGTTTACACCAGCTGGCAGATTCTGCCATCTCTTCTTCGAGGTCTTGCCTCTCCTCATATGCCCTGGAGACCTGTGCCCAAGTCACAGCCCCAGGGAAATGCTACTCCACAGCTTCCTCCCATGAGACTGGGATCAAAACAGGAACCGAAGGAAGGCCTCCAGAGGGAGCAGCACGCGGAGTGGCTCCTCTCCAGACACCTGGGACCCCCTTCTGCAGGACCTGTGTCTGCCCACATCCTGCCAAGCATAGCCTTAGGCTGCACCTGCCCTCTGCCCAGGTGGGAGGCCCCTCTCTGGAGGAGTCGGTATTCTTTAGGCTGAGGGCACTGACATCTTGTCCAGCTCAGCGCCTGGCCATGTGGTGCCTAGAGGTCATCCTGGACACCTGAGCGGCTTTATTGCTAAATCCCAGCATGTGCAGACGGTCAGCTGAATCCTCCCAGAGGCGACACATTCTGCCCTTTGCTCCCCTCTTCCTCACTGGGGAAGAGAGCCCGGCAGGCAGGCAGGCGGGCGGGCGGGCGGGCGGCCAGGGCAGACTCTCCTAACCCCAAATCCGGTCAGGCCAGGGTGTGCTCACAGATCCTGCCCAATGGCAGGGCTTTGCTGCCTCACAGTGGATTCCCCACCACAGCCAAAGTCACTCCCTGCTGGCTTGGCAGGCGGAGCCAAGAGCAAACAGCAAAAGGAGCCCAGGTAAACGAAAACTGATAAGAGGACACTATCATCCTACCTGGGGACCTTTGGGTGTCACCAGCTCCCTTCTGCATGGTGGAGTGGCTCAGAGTCCCTGAGCTATAGCATCTAGGGCCCTGGGAAAGATGCCACATTCTGGTAGTTTGGGGAAAGGAGAAAAACCCCACCTCCTCCCTTCCCTGCCACATGGATAAATGTTTACTTAGGCCAAGAATCAAACGTCCAGGACCTCACGGCCCAGGTCAGCGAAAGCTGGAGGAGATGGGATGAGGGAGACCCAGGAACCCTCTGCGGGGGGTGGAGGGGGGGATCTCCAGGGAGGGAGAAGGAGGGGAAGATAGGGAAACATCGTATCCTGCATCCCTCCCTTGTGGGGGGGGGGGTGCCTTGGAGGCTGCTAAAGGGTGGCCCCAAGAGAGGTGGCCATGACGAAAGTGAGGCTAAGGGATCATCAGTTTGAGCCCAGCATGGGCAACTTGGCCACTTAGCAAAGCTGTCTCAAAATACCAAACTTAGGGCCGCGGAGACAGCTCAGCGGTATAAGTGCCTGTCTAGGCAAGCACAAGGAACCAGTGCCCCGGCACATGGGCCACCAAGACCAGATGTGGTGTTGCACGTCTGTCAGCCCAACACTGGGGAGGCTGAAATGAGGATCCCTACGAGCCCGAGCTGTGTAGTGAGACCCTGTATCAAATACATAAAAATTAATAACAAAAACACAAGACAAGCTCCCACTATTATAGTGCGGGCTGGCTTTGAACTCACTCATGTAGCCTAGCACAGGGCTCCTCCTACCTCATCCTCCCAAGCGCTGTGATTACAGGCTTGTGCTACCACACTCAGCAATAAATTAAATCTTTTAAAAAACGAAATAAAAGGGATGGAGAGGGCTGAGGATCTAGCTCAGTGTGAACGCCTAGGACCCTAACAACACACAAGCACGCACACCAAGTGCTTCGCGCAGGCGTCTTCAGTCCGCTTGAACAGGAGCCAAGGCCTCCGCGGCTCACAACGCAGGGACCAGCACCACTTCGCACTCCCCACCTAGCGTCCCGCTCCCTCCTCTTCGCACTGGGACGACCTAGCTGTGTCCTAGGGCTGGGGATTTCCCTCTAGCAAATGTCGCGACCGCAGAAGCCCAGCTCCTGCCGGTGCGGCCCGGAGTTTCCACGCCTTCTCGCGCCCTGCGAGGGGCGATGGGACCAAGAGGGCGACAAGTCTGTGCGCGTGCAACCCAGCCGCTGGCCCCCAGCACCCCGTCCGGGCACACGCCCGCACACCCCGGGGCCCTGGACTCACCAATGGAGACCCCGGCTAGGAAGGTGACCCCGTGCAGCGCGCCAGCAGAGCAGCCTAAGAACATGCGCGCATCGCGCAAGAGGTGCGGCGCGCGCTCGCTCAGGCAGCGCGTCGCGCCCACGTAGTAGAAGCCCAGGAAGCCGCAGCCCGAGAAGGACAGGCTCCACCCGCGCTCGGGGTCGTACATGGCCAAGAGGAGCGCGGGGCGCGAGCAGGCGCAGCTCGGGTCCTCACCCACGTCGCCAGCTCCTGGCGCTGGGGCAACAGCCTAGGCATTTCCCCGCGTGACGTCACGCGCCCCCACCCTGCCCGGCTCTCAGGTCATGCAAATGAGCCGGCGAGAGGCCCAATGGGCGGGCAGGACATCAGCCCCGCCCTTCTTCCCTGCCGGAGGCAGTGCCGAGAAGCGCCCCACCCGGGAGGGAGGAGTTTTTCCCTAAGGAAGGATGAAGGATGTTTGGGCGTCCCTTCTTGCTCACCTTAGTCCTGCTGAGCGTCCCCCAACCTATCCCAGCATCTGGTGCCCTTATTTGAAGCCTAGGAGAGAGAATAACTGCAGGCACCGTCAGGTTAAATGTGGTGGACAGGCAGCAACTAGTGCCAAATCAGGATCATTCGCTCTAAAGTTGGAAACACCTACCTCAAGCCCAGCCCTCAGGCCTGGGGAGATGGCGTCGAGGCTCTTCACCTATTCTGGAGGGAGGAAAAGGGGCTGCTTCGCCCATGGTGCAGAGGTTCATGGTTGTGCCCTGCTCGTGTGAGACACCCAAGAAATAAGTGGAGGCCTCAGGTCCTCCTAGGAAGGGAGGGAGCCATCCCTGGAGAGAGAGAGGGCATTTCCTTGTGGCTCTGGGCTCCTGATTCCCAGTGCCCAGGATACACCTGGGAATGGCTGGGCAACAGCTGTCTGTGAAGGCTGGGAAACGGTCTTCACTATCACATTTGCGAAGTTGTAAATCTAGTTATAAAGTATAAAATGGGATACTTTGGCTACTAGGCAGGAAACAGTGGTGCTGCAAATCACTGTTTAGATAAGCAGTATTTAATGAGATTTTCATCCCCAGATCTGATAAATCATTTATATTTCAAAATTCTCAATAGATTTCATGTTAGTAGGCATGGTAGCAAATGCCTATAATACTGACACTCTGGGAGGCTGAGGCAGGAAGATGGCAAGTTTGAGCCTAGCAGGAACAACTTATTGGCTTTAGGAAGAGTCTATCTCAAAAATAAAAATAGGGCTGGAGATGTAGCTCAGTGTTTACCCAAGGGAGGCAAATATGTGATATCCTGAGTGACAAACTTCCTGGTCTGTTTGAGATTTTCCTGGCTTTAACACAGTCCTGCATCCAGGGAAGAGCTCCACTTCTGGTCAGGCTGGCACAGGGGTCAACACAGATTCTCTCTGTGCAAATTTTAGGGGCAGAATCTCCTGGCCTCCAACAAATCCTGGCATTGTTTGCCTATTGGACATTAGTGTTGTAAGCAGCTGAATTAGAAATATTATAGGCAGTCAGACAGGGCCAGACCCTCAAGGACGACATGGAAGACAAGGTGACTTTCCAACAAGAGACAGACACTCCTCTGCCATGGGCCAGGTCTCACAAATACAGCAACATAGTTCCCTGGAGATGAGCATCAGAGATTGATAATCTAAGTAGGTGTCAGTTGCCTTGAAAGAGCCCAGTTGAGTCATAGCCCAACCCCCAATGGGAAGAGACTGGATTTAATCTATTTTATTTGAGCAATGGTGCTTGTAATCTCATTGGTGACCACAGTTTTGTCCCACCTCATACCCACCAAAGCCATGTCTTTTCCACAACCTTAGACCCACCTTACCATGTGGTTTTCCTCTATAAAAGTCCCTGGAAGAGACAGCTTCCCAGGGACACCCACTCAGGACCCCTCTCCTGTCCCTCTCTTGTACAGGAGCTTTCTTCCCTTCAATAAATACGTTCTGCTCATTACCTCCATTTGTTCCTAAAATTCATTCTTCGAATTCAGGTACTTTTCAGGTTGGGAGATCAGTTTTCCCTCTATCATTTGGAGGTTCCCTATTGGAGGTCATCCACCCCAGATCAATTTTTTCTTCCTGCTTACTAGGATAGGATACAGAGAATGAAAGACCAGCTCAGAATGGAGGCAAACACCCTGTTGGTGCTTACTAGCCAGGGCTCTGTTAAGGACTTCCCCGGCTTGCTGCCGCTTGCTCGTAGCTCTAAAGTCAGTGCGTGAAGCAGGCGGGTTTGTAGACTTGCTCAGTGTGGTATAAAAATTTGGATTGCTGAGTTAGCCCCTCACAGCTGAGGCTGAACAAGCTTTCATGTTTGGGTTCCCACCATGAATGAGTGTCTTGTTCCTGGTCTACTTTTAGGGCTACTTTTTCCACATCTGAGGGGATTTGTTGGGGATTTTGCCATTTAAATGGCCCTCCTACATTGTGCTGAAGCCCTGGCTCACACTCCCAAGGCTGGAAAACTGTGCTGTAACTTATAGAGACAAGTGTCTCTATAAGTTAAATTGGCTTCACTGGTTCAATGTTAGTGAATCAAAATTTGTATCAAAGCCGGGTGTGGTGGCTCATGCCTGTAATCCCAGCACTCGGGAGGCTGAGGCAGGAGGATCAGTGGGAGTTCAGAGAGACCACCCTGGGCTACAAAAGTGAGCTCAAGGCCAGCCTGAGCTGCATGGTGAGACTCTGCCTCAAAATGAAAAACAAAAAATTTGTATCGAGTTGGGGGTCTTTAAACACATGTTTACAAATCAAGGAGCTGGGAGCCAGGGTTGCAGCTCAGGGGTAGAGTGCTAGCCTAGCATGAATGAGTCCCTGGGTTCCATACCCAGCACTGAAAGAAGGAAAGGAAAGGGAAGGGGAGGGGAGGGCAGGGGAGGGAAGGGCAAGGGCAGGGGAAGGGAAGGGAAGGGAGGAGAGGGCAGAGGAGGGAAGGGGAAGGGAATGGAGGGGAGAGCAGGGGAGGGAAGGGGAAAGGAAGGGAGGGGAGGGTAGGGGAGGGGAAGGAAGAGCAGGCAATCGAGCGGGCCAAGCATGGTGGCTCTGGCCTGAAACACCAGCAGTGTGTACTCGGGGAGGCTGAAGCAGGATTGTAAGTTTGAGCTCACTCTGAGCAACCTGGCAAGACCGTAGTCAAATTTAAAAAATAAGAAAAGGGCTAGGGGTGCACCCAGTGCCAAGACCCTGGGCTCCAGTCCCCACATCATCAATCAGTATAAAAAAAAAAAAATAGTGGCTCATGTATCCCCAGAGGCTCCTAGAAGCTGACCTGTATTCCCAGACTCTACAAAGAGTCTCAAGGACAGTGTGGGTGTGGCTCCTTGCACATTTTGAAGGCACCATTGTGCCTGTACAGAAACAATGCCCTTTTCTTCTAATAGCTGTCTCATGTCACTGTAACAAAACATGAGGTCATTGATAAGAAACTGACGTTCAGTGGGCGTAGTGGTGCAAGCCTGTAATCCCAGCACCGGGGAGGCTGAGACAGGAGGGTCCTTGGGATTTTGAGACTAGCCTGGGCTACAGAGCGAGCTCAAGGCCAGCTGAACTGCACAGCGATACCCTGTCTGAAGAAGACTCCCAAACAAAAAGGAGCTGAGGGCCGGCGAGATGATTCAGTGGTCTAAAGCGCCTGCGTAGGAAGGCTCAGGCAACTGCAGGGACTGCAGTTCGATCCCCGGCACCACATGCTGTGCCAGCGCCACCACCAGGGCAGGCTGAGCCAGCCACAAAATAAATAAATAAAAAGAAACAAACAAACACAACAAGCAAACAAATAAATAAATAAATAAAATTTAAAAAAACAAACAAAAAGGAGCTGACATTTATCTCTCACCATTCCAGAGATTCAGAATGAAGTTCAGGGTGAATGCTCCAGCACGTGGCATCAGCCCAGGCCCTGCCTGCTGCCTCGTCCCACAGTGAAGCGGAGAGGGGGTGGGGCAGGATCACCACTGGAGCCCTCTCTGCAGCAGCTCTAACCTGCTCCTGGGAGGGGTGACCTTCCGACCCCGAGCACCTCGCACTGGGGATCCGCTCTTTGCAAGAGTTTCAGAGGGGACACAAAGCTGAGCCCCACTGCGGGCCGTTGGCTTAGCAAATGGAGCCAGAGTCACAGGCTGCGCGTGTTGTCCCCGTGCAGCCTCGTGTGTAGTCGCCTGATGCAGGAGCCTCAGACCCCAAGTGGTGGTTAAGCTGCGAGCTTCGTCAGTGCTCGAGGAAGAGCGCAAAGCCCCAGCCCATGTGACAGAACCGACCGAGGAGCCGGGAGCTGCAGGCAGGGCACTTGGGCCATCCAAGCCTGTGCTCACCAGTGGGAAAGACTCTGGCTCCGCTGGGCACTGAGGGTCCCCTCCCAGAGCTGTCTCAGGTCAACAGGGCGTTACTCTCCTTGCATTTCTCAGATTCCTTCACCTAAATGCTTTCATATGCCAAAATGTCATATTTGGGGATGGTATGTTCTAAGCCCTGTCAACATTTTTTGCTTGTTTACATGTGGATTCTGGGGATTAAATCCTGGGCTTTTGCCCTGAGCTACATCCGCAAGCCCCTAACTGTGTTTTATAATTTTTTATTTTTATTTTTTGGCAATGTAACATATCTGTTTATTTTTAAAAACACAACCCAAACCACTGACCCTTTCTCCTTAGGGCTCTGGCAAAGCTCAGGGATGGCTTGGCTCCAACTGGCAAGGGATAGTCAGGAGATGCCAAGGTGGGCCCCAGGCTGGTGGGCTGTGTTTCATAAATTTTGAGAGAGGATTTCATTAAATTGCTAGATTGCCTTCCCTGAGCGCCGACCTCTGATCTTCCTGCCTCAGCCTCCCAGAGTGCTAGAATTATAGGTATGTACTACCACAAGCAGCTCACCCCATCAGTATCTGGCAAGACTTTTCTTTACGAGCAGGGAGGAGTGTAGTTCAGTGATTGAGTACAAGTGTGACAGAGGAGGTTAGGACCTGACCAACTGGCGGAGCGCCATGACCTGTCAGTCACGGAGTTCCTGAGCCCTGCACCCCAGACCAATCAGAAAGCGCCACCTTCAGTTCTTCCTGTGTGAAATCAAGCAAGCTTTTGATAAGACCCCTTAGATCTGACATCAGCCTGAGGAGCAGGGGATGCAAAGACAGCACCGTGAAGGGCCCGGCCCCTGCGCTCGTTTACCTTTATAAATGTCAAACCTCACTACCGTCTTCACACGTCATGCACTCCCTGGAAAGAGTCCTCATGCCCTTAGCTCTTGGGAACTGACTTACAGAAAAGTGAGTGTGTCCCTGGGAAAAGAAAGCCAGGTCCTGTCCCAGGAAGTACAGGTCCTTTGAAGCCCTGGGGAGGAAGAAAGTATGACAAACCCAGAGCGCTGTGCTTTCTGGAGAAGAAGATCCAGCCCAGAGCTTGGATTTCCTGGTCACCAGTTCACTGTGCCCCCTCTGGACTCCTAGAAAAACTCTTTGTATCCAGAGAAGCCATTGTTATGGATGGCAATCCTATACACAGGAAGCTGGAAATTAAAAGGAAGGCTGTCCTGATCAAGCTCTAGGCGGCCGTACTGAGTGAGGCTCAACTGTTTACCTGCCCTGCGGAGAGAGAGGAGTCCAAGTTGTCCCATTTTTATCTTTGAGAGATAACAGTTGAAGTTGCCCAACCCCATTATCATGCCAATTATAGCCAGTTACCATCAGGTGACTTTAGGTGACCTCTATTTTCCTAGGTTCTATCTTCTTATTCCTTTTTTTTTTGGAGACAGGATCTCTCTATGCAGCTCAGGCTGGCCTTTAGCTCACTTTATAGCTGAGCCTGATCTCGAACTCACAATGACCCTCCTGCCTCAGCCTCTGAGTACTGGGATTAGCAGGCACGTGCCACCCCACTCAGCCCTCTTATTCTTTCTTAAAGGACTGCAGATTTGCAGTAGCCCTTCCCTAGTTGCTTTTTGTTTCTGTTTTCTTCAGACTTCATCCCTGAAACCAGATTCCTCTGCCTAACACATCAGCGGGCTGGCATGTTATGGAAGGAAGTGTTGTTTGTCCGGAGTCGACTGGAAAGTCCATTCAGCTGAGTCTGCCTGCTGCTAGTGACAGCTACCCGGGAAGGTAGGGAGGGCAGATAATGGAGCCCAGGGCTTCTGGGCCAGCCTGGCCAGCATAGCGAGACCCTGTCTAAAAGATAAATGCCCACAAAAATGGAAGTATTTCAGTTTTGTCTTCCGATACCCATCTGGTTTCTGCAACTTCCTGTGATCTGAGGTTACTGATGCAGCTGGCGCACCCTCGCTAGGGCTCACTTGGCTTCTGGTATCTGGCTTCGTGGCATTTCCAGGGGGGCTGTTGCAAGCTCTCTGCAGAGTTCCCTTCCACCCTGGGTTCTCTGCTGGACTAAAAGCTCCAGGTGGGCCAGGGCCATCTGACTCAGCACCAAGTCCCCAATAGTAGTCCTGAATTAGTTCCACACGTCTTGCTCAATGGTGTGAATGAATGAATCAGTGAGCTAATCAATCAGCGACTTTGCAACGCGCCAAACTAAACATGGAGTCTCTTCCAAACATAACTACCTGTGCAGACGTTCAGATCTCCTGAACTGTGTTGTAGATCTAATATAGCCCATAAGTCTCAAGCACATGGAAGGTTGCTGGATTGTGAGTTGTCGCTCTCCCCAGTGGATTTGTTGCAGGCAGCTGAATTAGATAGAAACATTATAGGCAGTCAGACAGGGCCAGGCTCTCAAGGACGACATGGAAAACAAGGTGACTTTACAACTAGAGACAGACACTCTACTGTGGGCCAGATCTCAAGACAAGAGTAAACAAAAGCAACTACATGCTTCCTGAAGGGTGGGCATCAGGGATTGATATGCTAAATAAGTATCAATCACCTGGAAAGAGTCATGGGCCCAAACTCAATAGGTAGTATTTTTGCCAACTTGCTATGTGACTTGCCTTCCCATTGGATCCCGATTTTAATCAATTTTTCCTGAGCAATGGTGCTTGTGATCTCATTGGTTGACCACAGTTTTGTCCCACCTCATACTCACCTAAGTCAGTTCCCATGTCTTTTCCACAACCTTAGACCCACCTCACCATGTGGTTTTCCTCTGTAAAAGTCCCTGGAAGAGTCAGCTTCCCGAGGGACACCCACTTGGGACCACCCTCCTGTCCCTCTCTTGGACAGGAGCTTTCATTCCCTCAATAAATATATTCTGCTCATTACCTCTTTTGTTCCTAAAATTCATTTTTCGGTTTTAGAGAACACGAACTCGTCCCAGGTGCTTTTAAGGTTGGGAGATCGATTTTCTCTATATCATTTGGAGGTTCCCTTTTGGAGGTCATCCACCCAGATCAGTTTTTTCTCCCTGCATCAGATTCATCCATAGATGAGTCTGTGGCTCAGTGGGCTGTGAGAAATGGGGCGTGACCAGAGGAGTGGAACTCCAAGGTGTGACTTGGAGGGTGGATCCTGGTCCCCAGCTTCCCCCTGTCCATCTGTCTGCTTCCTTGCTGCCACAGGGAGCCACTCTTCTCCACCAGGGCCCTGCAGCCATCCAGCCAGGGGCTCTGAGGAGCTGTGAGCTGGTTGAAGGTCGCCTCCCTCAGGCTTCAGGCAGCATGTGTTCGATCCCAGCAGCAGGAGGGTTGAATAATACACTAACAAAATAAGAACTCAGGGGTCTGAAATTTCCTTCCCTCCAGGGGAAGGAGGGGAGCGATAGGGGGAGTTAATCAGTTAAGTGGAGAAATCAACACAAAGGTTGCGTGTCTTGTGACCTTGACCTAAAGCCCATTCCAGCCAACAACCATGGATAGTGCTTGCTGTTAATGTATAAACTGTCTGAAACCATCCCCAAACAATAGTTACTTCTTCTTATGCACTGTCTCCCACGTCAAAGCTTGGAGCAGCCCCACCCTTTGTTACCTGTAGCCGACGTAGGTTCTGTGGGAACAACTCAGGCCTTCAGGCTCCACAGTTTCTTTATAAAAATGCCCTTGGTGGGGATATGGCTCAGGGGTGGAGCACACGATTGGCATGCATGAGACCCCCGGCTGCACTGGCAGTCTCAGGAGAAGAGGGAGAGGAAAACAGGAAGGTGGAGGAGAGAAGGGGAGGGGAGAGGAGGAAGAGGAGAAGGAAGAAGAAAAGGAGGGGAAGGAAAACTCCTAGCTCTGGCCCCGTGAACCCTGTTGCAGCTGCTGCTGGTGGTCTGCAGGCCTTTTACGGCCTCACCTCTGCAACCTTTCTATGTGAGACATCTCTTGGTCTCCAGAGTCTTGGCTTGACAGCTCAAGCTTGGCTTGACATGTTGGATCTAAGAGTTCCTTTCAGTGGCTCCTTAGCATCTCAGATGTGCCTGGGGTCACCTTCCTCTAGAAGGTGACGTTGGATCAAGGATGCGGTGCCAGATGAGCTCAGGAGGGGCTCAGGGGAGAGAAGTGGGAAGGAGCGCTTCATGGGCAGCTTCTGAGACAGGGAAGCACTGGGCCTGCCCTTCCCCTGCGAGGCCCGAGGGGAGCGTGGCTTGGCCAGCAGCTGCCCTGCCCTTGCCCTCAGTTCCCTTCACTCTGCCTCAGTCTCCTGAGGATGGACTGGGACAGCTTCCCTCAGTGTCCTGCTGTCACCCCTGTGGTTCCCTCATGATTGCTGTGACAGGAGGTGGAGCTCTGCTGTGACACGAGGTGCCTCTGTCTGACTGCTGCCACCCCACATGGAAGAAAGGGCAAGGAAAAAACAAAAAAAGAAAGAAAGAAACGGCAAGGAAGCCACTCCTCATGTGGCAGATGCAGGCTGACTAGGAACATCCTGACGACTCCAAACTCCAGTAAGCCAGTGGTGAACAGTCAGCTGTGCAGATGTCCTAGAAAGGCAGGAGCTGTCCGTCAAGCGGCTTGCGCATCCTGACATCCCCCAGCACTGTCACCCTGACACCCGCAGCTGGCCTGGGTGCCTGCATCTGTTCCAGGAGATATTTGCCCTGGATTGTAGTGGATGGAATTTGAACCAAATGGAAGAACTAAATTTGGACCAATTGGTAGATTCAAATCAGAAAGCTTGACTTTAAAGTGATTAGAACCAATAGACAGGCTCACATTTGGACCAATCGGCAGGTTCACATTTGGACTAATCAGCAGGCTCACATTTGGACCAATCAGCAGGCTCACATTTGGACCAATCATAGACCCACACCTGCAGCATTCTTTCTCAAGTGTCTCTAGTTAGCCTCAGAGCACTCCCTCTGGTGTGTTGAGTGTACTGATGCCCTCTGCTGCAGACAGGCATTATGAGCATCAAAGCTCACTCAGGTGGGCCTTAAGATCACGCATGGGGCTGGCTAAATAGCTCAGCAGATTAAAGCACCTGAAAGCAGTTGCAGGGGTGGAGGGGAGGTGCCCAACCTCCCCGCACGCGGAGATGGCAATTGAGACTGGGCATGGTGGCGCACGCCTGTAATCCAAGCTCTTTGGGAGGCTGTAAACAAGTGGATCACTACCAGTTCCAATGTACTAATACGACCCTGAACAGTCTGTAGACCTTTGGGCTGGGGAAATAGCTCAGTAGAATAAGTGCTTGGCAAGCACAAGGGCCTGAGTCCAATTCCTGGTATCAAAAGAAACACAAAATTAAAATAAAATGGTGCTATAAGCACTGGAGGCTGTTAGCTTCCAAGATGGTGACCAGCAACTGACACTATCAGTTGACAGCGACCGGCCTTAACTAGCTTCCCCCGGTGGCATGGTCTAGCGGCAGCCGTCAGCAGCGGGGGTGGGGGGATGGAGGGGCATTGGAGTGGAAGCCTGCAACTGCATGCGTCTATTTGTGATTTCCATCCAAATGGAATCAAAGGACCCTCAAGTGGTGACACTGCCTCCAAGGCAAATGGGACCCTGTCCTCCAGGAACCCTTGGGGAGAAGCAACCCGCTACACTCTACCAAGTCTCAGCCACCGGGACTTCTGCGTGGGACAGGCTAAGCTGAGAGTGTCAGGAGGCTGTAGCGGGAAGCTGTCTTCAGGCAGAGGGACAGAGAGGGCCAAGGGACATGGGTGGGTACAATGGCATAATGTGTTAACAGTATTTCCTAGTTATTGCGGTCTGATCAGACCTAAAATCTCCCAGATGAGTGTGTAGTGAAGACTTAAATAACAGAGACCAGTGGTCTGATTTTAGATCTCCAGGAGGTTCAAAACCCTCCAGCAGAATTTGAGATTCTCTGGGGGCTGAGACAGGGAACTTCCCTGGGTGGTCTGTATCTATTTGGTTTTCAAACAAAGGAGTGGGGTACTGAGGCAAGCATGGAAACCAGAGCAGGACCTTGGGAGTCCACTCAGGGCTTCTCCAAGTGGTACATGTGTTTATTTTGGAGAACTACATTATCTCTAGGAAGGCCTTTATCACAGGAGAGAGATGCTTGCAGCTGTCATCTATCTAGTTAATTAAGACTAGAGCCAGGTGTCCTTAGCTCTGACCTTATCGTGTCCTTAGAGGCTTCATGGCTTGACCCAACACTAGGCTTCAGCCAGGACCAGTGACTCACAGAGGTTCACGTGCTAGGAGTCCACTGCCCATCTCCAGACAAGGGCCTAGGCCTTGGAAGGGTGCATGAGTCAACCAGGAAAGCCACTTGGCTGATTGAAACCCTGCTCAGAGCCACTTCATAGTGGTCTCCAGGAACAGCAGCAGCCAGACAGGCCGGGCAGAGAGGACCCAGCGCACAGCCTGGAGCACAGGACAGGAGATGCACACTTACGAAGCTGGTGACACCTGCAGCATGGTAGTGCTAATGGCTACCATCAGTGGCAGCTCAAAGCATGAACGTGGTCACCCTGGTGAACCCAAAGGCCACTGGCGCAACAAGAGGACGTGAGAGTGAGGAGAGATTTATTATTTGGGAAAGCAAGGTGCACACTGGAGGTACTTTTCAAAACAATGCCTCTTTGCACAAAGAAAGCAAGGGGTGAGGACTGGGGTTGTAGCTCAGCAGCATAAGTGTCTGTCTAGCAAGCATGAGGTCCTGAGTTCAATCCCTGGTACCAAAACACGAGAAAGCAAGGGGCTTCTAGTGGCACCTTTATACACATTCCAGTGGGAGAGACTCACTCACTTGGAGGCGAGCACCTTCCTGTCCTGGGTGGAGGTGCACCTCCTGGAAGGGGAATTGAGTATTTTAACGAGTGAAGTTTAAGAGTGAGTCACAGTGACCCAGTGACTTTTGAGGGGTTCTCTGTGAGTTTCTCTGGACGTCCTTATCTGAAACAACAAAGACAGCTTTGAAGGAGCGATGCCAGGCAGTGAAGGGGCATCAGTGCCCTCTCCCAAAAGGAGACACTTTGCCCCTGAAAGCACCTGCCCAGTGGACAATGCAGCCAGGGAGAGCACTGGGTTGGGTGGGGCCAAGGGCTTTGGGGGCTGGAAAGTGGTGCAAGAAGGGGAAGATGGGAGGAGCTTGCAGGGAGAAGGGTGGGTGAGGTACCTGGGGGCCTGGGAGGAACAGGCAGGGATTCTAGATGTCTCTGGTCTCTGGTTGCCATGGGGACATGATCTTATGTACTATAAGAAAGATCTGAGGTCCAGAATTCATGAATGGAATCAAGAAGGTCCATAGCAGGAGAAACATTGTCTCTCTCTCTCTCTCTCTCTCTCTCTCTCTCTCTCTCTCTCTCTCTCTCTCCAACCTCATTTCCTTTAAACACTAGTATAGGCAACAAGATATAAAGTATTAGCAACACCCTTGACATTGTTACTAATAAAAACCACAGATACTTTCATGACACCGTCAAAAGATAGAGTTCCCACAGCTTAGTTTAGCAGTCATATTTGGGATGTGCTGACTACTGGGGATTGAACTGGAGCCATCACCCTGAACAATATCTTCAGCTTTTTTTATTTTTATTTATTTATTTTTAATTTTGACACTGGGTCTTGCTCAGTTCCCCAGGCTGGGCTCAAACTTGCAGCGCTCTGCCTCAGTCTCCTGGCGCGCTGGGATCGCAGGCCTGCACCACCACGTAGACCTTCATTTCACAGTTTGGTTGACTGTGCTTCACCGTCTAAAATTAGTCAACTCTCAACTCCATAAAATAGAATGAGTGTTCTAGGGAGCCAAACAGAAGTGGGGGAGGGGGCATCATGCAGATAGAAAATTCGCCTGAAGAAAGCAGAAACGGAAGCTGATTGGTCCTACCCAAGTCACTTCACTCACCAGGCGAGGAGACAAGCAATAGGAAGACGACCGATCAGTTAGCATCAGGTTACGCTAGGTCGCTAGGTTGCTTCCTCTGTGTACAAAGGCCACGTGTTATGTAAGCACTTGGCCAGTGAGTGACCTGCCCGGGTGGCAGCCTAGTGACGCAGAGCTTCTGAGCTCTAACCTGGCCTGACAGGCTGAGCAGCTTGGAAGATGACACCCCAAAGACCAGGCTTAATGCACACAGGGTCTGCGACACAGCCTCACCCTGCAGAAACCTGAGCGCCCCCAGTTCTCCCTCCCAGAGCTGGCCAGGGCTTCCTGACTCATGCACTGCGATAGGTGCTCAGCAGGCTTTGGTCTTCTCATGGAAACAGACTGAGAAGGCTAAACTTAGGTGACAGGAGGTCAGACGACCTCTGTCAACACACTTGTCCAGTCTCTTGACCCAGGCCCTTGTCCTGTATTTCAGTCCCACTGTCCTGTATTCAGTGGAGAATCACTTACAATCCACTGTCTGCTTTTGGGAACCGGTAGACTGCTCCAGGCTGCTGTCTAAGCTTCACTGAGTTTCTCTAGGAATCATCATCCACTGGTCTCCTCAGTTGCCTGTGTCCCTTACACCCTCCTCCATGTAGAACAGGGATGTAAAGAGAAGTGGAAACAGAGAGAGAGAGAGAGAGAGAGAGAGAGAGAGAGAGAGAGAGCTAGAGACAGAGAGATAGATAGCCAGAGAGAGACACACAGAGAAATAGAGACAGAGACATACAGGGAGACAGACAGGAGAGACAGACAGACAGACAGACAGACAGACAGACAGACAGACAGACAGACAGACAGACAAAACACAAAGCCAAATGGGTTCCCATCAGAGTCATGCTGGGCTGATGAGTCCTGCAATCTTAGGATTTTGCCCTGCACTGTAACTTTCTTCTTCAGCACCGCAATGAAACAGTTTTTGTGCCTTTGCTCCTAGTCACTGATTCTGTGTGTTGATCTCAGGAGCTCCTCAGTAGGCGGGGCAAGTCTCCTTTCACCCTCCATGGCCTAGGGCAGGACCTGTGTCCAAAGTCAGGGCTTGCTGTCTTTATTTACTACCACATGACAGCTGTTGCTCTCCAAATAAGACTTAGATTTTTTTTCTCTGAAACCTTGGAGTCATATCATGCCTTCAAGATCTGAAGATTCAGGCACAGCGGTCCAACCGACTGACGGACTCACTGGCGGGCGCACAGGTAGGACCTCTCAACCTGCACACACACACACACACACACACACACACACACACACATCCGCCCACGGGAACTCAGCCCTGACCAACTCACTAACAGACCCACCAGCGGGTATGTAGGAAAGACCTCTCAGCCTGCACCACCACCACACACCCCCCCCACGCCCACAGGAACTCAGCCCCTGCACACAGCAGCCCTGACCAACTCACTGACAGACCCACCAGTGGGTGTGTAGGAAAGAACTCTCAGCCTGCTCCTCCCCCCACTTCCACCAACACTCAGCCCCCTCCCTCAGCAGCCCCAACCAACAGACTGACCAGCAGGTGCATAGGACCTCTTGGCCTGCACCCCCGCACCACCACCAGAACTCCACCCCCACACACAGCATGTGACTGACAGGCATGTAGGCAGAAACATTAGGCCTGCACCCTCCCTGCCCAGAACTTCTTCCTTGCCCTGAACCCAGCTCCAGCATCTGCTGTGGAGTCCCGCAGCAAAATTCAGTGAGGCTGGAAGTCAGATCCTACGAGCTAACCCAGGAGCTGAGCATCTTGCCAGAGGAGCACAGTGGTCTCTCATACAAAAGCTTCAGCAGGAAGAAGCTGAGCACAGCAGCCAGACCCCGCCAGGCACATCTGGACAAGATCAAACTTGGTAGATCCGGACCCAAATTCCACTATGCACTAACAGCATAACTTCACCAAAGTTCTGCACCAAAGGTCAGAGATCACTGCTATACAGAATGACACAGACAAGAAGAAAAATGCAATCTCAGGTCCTGAGTCCACCCACAACAAACACAGGAGACACTGCTATAGAGGAAAGTGGGAATCATGCAGCTGAAATCTCTGAATTAATAGCATTTGAAGTAAACAAACAAATTCAGAAACATACAGAAGAACTTGGATTGGAGAAAACCTCTGAAGTAAAAAAAGAAATCTTTGAGTTACTAAAGTCTGAAGTAAAAAAAAAAAAAAAAAAAAAAAAAAAAAAAAAAAAAAAAAAAAAAAAAAAAAAAAAAAAAAAAAAACAGCTGCAGAAAAAAAATAGAGGGAATCAGATCAGAAATAATCTCTGAAGTAAAAAGAGACATCTCTAAATTAATAGTGTCTGAAGTAAAGGAACAACTGCAGAAAGGCAGAGAAGAAACGAGAGCAGAAATAATCTCTGAAGTAGAAAAATAAAGGATAACTATAATGAAAGGCTTAATAAATGCCTCTAAAGAAGAAATTGAGGGCCGGCAAGATGGTTCAGTGGTCTAAAGCGCCTGCTTAGGAGGGCTCAGGCAACTGCGGGGACTGCAGTTCGATCCCTGGCACCACATGCTGCGCCAGCGCCACCACCAAGGCAGGCTGAGCCAGCCACAAAATGAATAAATAAAGAAACAAACAAACACAACAAGCAAACAAATAAATAAATAAATAAAATTAAAAAACAAAAAGAAGAAATTGATAAAAAATTAGAGAATAGAAAAATGATGGAATCCTTGAATGAGCAATATAGGAAAGAAATAGATTGCATGAAACAGTTTCAAAGAGATATATAAGAAAATAAAATCTCAATCACAAGCTGG
>PVKN010003880.1:0-35492 GCA_004027915.1 Capromys pilorides | reverse complement strand
GGAGGGGAGGCTGGAGTGCCCACAAGACTATCCTTTGGGTGGCATGGTTCTGTGTTATTTCTGAGGTGTATTTCTAGGCGTGACACTGGATAATTTCTTTGGGCTTGGTTGTTAAAACTGCTGAGGACAGGTATGTGACACTGTTATCTCAAAGCAACAGCTATAGGACCTGATCTCAAGAGAGATTTTTATCCCATGATTTTTGCCAGTTTCCCAGTTCTTGGCGGCTGCGGCCCGTTTTGCCCCTGGACTGACTGCTGTGCACCTGCAGCCCTGGTGGTGGGGTGGGGGTGGGGGGTGGGGAGCATGTGGAAGCCTGACTTCCCAACTCTGCTAAGGACATGCAGGGCATGAGCCGGCTTCCCCACATTCCACTCAAGCTTTATGACCTGGAGCAGGGGGAGAAGACAGAGACAGCAAGAAAGGCAGAGAGTATGAGAGTGAGACCCTGAGATTATAAGCCAGAAAAGCTTCTGTTGCAGGCTATTTCTGTGCCTCTGGGAGTATGAATCCCTGTGGCTTTCTCTGGAGAGAACGGAGCAATTTTCTTCTCTCATAAAGAAGAAAGAAGCTTTTCCCATTCCCAGTAGGAGTTTGCAGCTGCTCTGTGCCACTCTGGAAATTGCACGAAATGTCAACACCGTAGACAGGCTTCTGCATTAGACCCTCCTCGCCGCTTTCCTGAGAACCACTCCTGCGTCCACAGCCTGCCTTGGCGACATGCCGCATCAGTGTGCTGCTCAGGATGATTGGCTTTGAATGAAGCAGGCCCCTCTGTGAAGGCCTGGTCCTGGTGGGAGTAGTGAGGACAGAGACGCCCTGGCCCTTTGGCAGGATGACCACGAGGGAGCTGAGACCACTGGAGGGTGGGCTGGTGTGGGCTCCGTTTCTTTGTCATTGTTTTAGCAAGATTTTAATCTCATGTCCTAGCACTGAGCTTCATTTTCAGCATTTTCCTTATCCCTTAGAACTGGAGCCTGAGGGCACATGCAATGCTCACCCATGGGCTCTGCTTAACAATCTTGCTTATGGGATGGGCAGGCAACGTTCAGGGCCTGGGGATTCAATTCTTATGTCAGAAGTTCTAGTAAAAAGAAGGGTGATTTTACTCTTGCCATGGAGGGCTTTCTTTTCTTGCAGCAGAGGGTTGCCTTTCATGACTTCCTTTGTTTTCAAACCTGTATTTGAAATGCAATACACATGTAGAAAACACTTAGGGCATGTGCCTTTGATTTCTTTGTTTGTTCTGTGGTCCTGCGAATTGAACCCAGGGCTTTCCCACGGAGTTGTATCTCTTTATTTTTTCATTTTGACATCAGGTCTTGCTAAGCTGCCAAGTTGCCCAGATTGGGCTCAACCTTGCAATTGTCCTGCCTCAGCCTCCTAGAGTGCTGGGATTACAGGAATGAGCCACCACACCAGCTTCATTGGTGAGTTTGCATAGAGTTTGCACATCCATGTCACTGGCCCTCAGGTTGGAAGAATGACTAGCCACCCCACAACTTCAGAGAACACCTTTCCCGTTCAGGAGTTCCCTGTTTCTCACTAAGCTGAACCATGAGTTTGGCTTCAGGCAGAACAGGGTAGCTTTGGCCACGTGTGGGCCTCCTGCAGGGGGAGCTGCAGGAGACGTCGCTGGATCCGATCCTTGGTGTGCAGGCTTCCATCATGGAGACACGGCTCTGCGCTGGCTTGCCGCTTAGGTTGTGTGCTTGTTCTGCCCTGGTACACCAGGTGAAGTTTCTGGTCTTCCGCAGTTGATCTGTTCTCCGGAGGATGAGCCGCTGAGCTAGGTGGTTTCCATTTTGGGACTGTTAAAATACCACTCCTGGGAATCTCGAGGACATCCGTGCGGGAGGGCCCCCCAGGGAGTGGGAAGCCAAGGCTGGGCTCATTCCACCTGAATCCGGCCAGGGATGGCACCACTTCGCAGCCCCTCAGGGAGCGAGGGAGCCCACGGTCCCACTGTTGCCCACACTGCTTCCACTTTCGACCCTTTCGTTGTGCTTGGATCTCTTCTCTTTGTCTCCCAAAATATGATCATCTGGTTTTTGACGAAGGTGCCACGGTGTTCCAACAGGGACAGAGCTATGCATTCAACAGCGTGGGAATGAGGGGAGAGGAGAGGGACACACGAATCCTGAGCTTTGCCCTAAACATCGCTGCTCGAATGCTGTGAGCATGTATGTGTCCTTTGCAAGTACTCTCGGAATAGTTGCAGGTATTGTGCTAGGTACAAAATCCCAGCAGAGTCCTCCAATCAGAATCCACGAGGCTCATTTTTCTGACTTCACTGGGTTTGGGTTAAGCCTTAGAGCAAGAGTCAGCTCTGAGAAGCGCTTGCCGCCGCTGCTGTTGCTCAGGACTCTATCCCTGAAGCCGCAGGAGCGTGTCGCATCCGTCCTTGAATTAATGAAAGATATAATGAGGCATGTCTGAAGGCATTCCACGCAAATTAGCAGCCAGGCTGTGCGAGGAGCCGGGCTGGTCTCTCGGCGTCTAGCGGCAGGTTTTCCAGGCTCAGCTCCAGGTCGTGCGGAGGACCTAGACCCCTCCTGCCTTCCGCCTGGTGTTCTCATTATGTTGGCTATTACTCCTCCTGGTCCCCAAATGGCTGTTATGGTAGCACCTGCTGTCGGTCAGCTTCCCTCCACTGTATAGACACTTGGGACAGGAATCAATTTAGAAAGGGCCTAGGCTGATTGAGCTTACAGCTTCAGGGCTTTCAGCCCATGGTGGCTTGGCCCTGGGACTTGGGACATATGGTGACCTGGTGCTTTGTGTTAGGGCACATGGTGGAGGCTGCCTGCTCAAGAAGTAGAAAGAGAAATGGGAGGAGGCAGCATCTCAAAGCCCCCGCATTCCTTTCACGTGGCCCTCCTCCTGAGGGCTCTCATACCTTCAAACAGCCCCCATAGGCTGGCGACCAGGCTTTCAGCATGTGGCCTTCAGCCACCTTTGAGGTCTGAGTTCCAGTGGCAGTTATTATTATTATTATTATTATTATTGTTGTTGTTGTTGTTGTTGTTGTTGTTAGTGGAAAGCACTCGTCTGGCTTTTGCCAGCTGGGACTCTGAGACGCTCACACATCTTTGCTTATTAAATGTTCAGAGTCACCCATGAGGCAGCACTGTTATTTACCATTTACTAATGGGGAGACTGGGGTGTGGAGCAAGGCAGTGACTTGTCCAAAGTTGGATAGGAACTTGTCGTTCTGGGACTGACCCTGGGCACAGCCTGCAGTGTCCTCGCCCTGGGAGCTGCGTTGTACCTTCGAGTACAGGAAGTGTCCCAGGGATGTCCCAAGCTGCTTTGGTCCCGAGGGAGCCTGGGGAAGCGAGGGCTAGAGCTCTCGGGTCAGGGAAGGCAGCTCTCAACTTCTCAGAGCAGCATGTGGGTCTCTGGAGTGGAGTGGAGGAGGGAAACACAGCCAGCCTGACGAGTGACATACTGTGAGCACAGAAAGGTCCCGGAGACTCAGGACGTCACGACGGTCCCAGCCTCTGCTGAGACTGGCCCAGTCTGGTTTCTGGTAATGAGAGGGGCTCAGTTTTTTAGGCTAACAGGGAGAAGGCTGGAGTGGAGCCAGGAGCCCTGGTGAGCAGACCACTTGCCCCTGGTGCTCCTGTCCCGTGAGAGTTGGACAGCTCTCCGTGGGACCTCTGCAACACCACTGTCCTAAAGGCAAGCGACACTCCTCTGTCCAACGTCTTAGGAGCTGAGGGGCTGTTGAACCGTGCTCTGAAGGACTAGCACAGTAGGAGAGATGGAGGAGCTATTTAGAGAATGTTTGTGTTTGTGTGTATGTGTGTATGCAAAACAGTTCTTGCATTTTTCTGTACAACATTTGGTGAGATAAACTCAGATTTCTTAGGGCTCGTGGATCACATTCTTGGAGAGCTGTCTCATCTGCCTAACTTGGTTAGTGACTTGTTGAGACTTTGCTCTGTCTCAGTCACTTCTGTGTGAGCTCATTGGTAAAGACAGGAGAGAGGGACAGCGGGCTGGGAACTTGGTAGGGTGTCGTAGGTGGCATCATTTGTTGATGTCGGGCATCTTGATGATGGACTCTGTGCAGGTTACTTTACAAGCATCACCTATTGACTCTTTGCCATTGATTGATCTAGGTAGCAAATGCTATACAGAAACGCAGGGCTAAGGCCAGGCCATGTGCCACTGATTGGTAGACTGGATTCCACCTGCCTCTGCCCACTTGAAATGTGTCATAGAAAAACACAGACAAGCAAAAGTGGGAGAAGATAAACTGAGGCTCCTTGCTGTGGCCCCCGAGACCACAAGCTGGGCACAGGGAGAGGCTCCCTGAGGACCTCGCGGGGGGAAGTGGTAGCAGCTGGCTCTGAAGAGGCCTCCAGCCCAGCAGCCAGGCCAGCTTCCCCTGGTCCTCTGGTGCTGCTGAGTGTAGTGTCAAAGGCAGTTAACCCACAAACCAAGGGTCAGCAGGAAAGGTCTCCAGGGAAGGGGACCTGCAGCCAAGGAGCAAAGGGAATTCGCTTTCCTCTGCTTCCTGTTGTGGTCTGCTTTCTGTTACTCTAAAGAGGCTTGGGGTGATGTAAAAAGAGCAGAATTTTCTTTAGCCCGAAGCTCCAGAGTCTGGGAAGCCTGCTGCGGAGGTGCTGGCATCGGATGGGGGCCTCCTGGTCATATCCTATGGTGGCAGAGGGCAGCAAGTGGAGCAGGCGACCTGCTCCTGTCTCGCTTCCTCCTCTCACGGAGACGCCAGTGCCATCAAGAGAGCCCCATCTCAGGACCTCAGCCAATCCTAAGCACCTCCCCCAGGCCCTGTTTCCAAATGCCATGAACATGTGAATGTGAGTGTTGAGTTTCCAACCTGAGAGCGTGGGGGCCGCGCTAGATCCGCAGCAGATGCTGCTTTCTTGCCCCTGTGGCAGAAGGGCTCTCACGACTGCAGATTTCTACCAGGGAAGCTGTCAGCATCGGCGGCAGAAGAGCATTTGTTAACTGCTGGAGGAAACAAGCTGCCAGCACAGAAGCTGTACCCACTGCAAATACCCTCCAGGAAGGGAGAGGAAATCAGCCGTCTCCACTGGAGGGAAACCAGGAAGACTCTCGCTCACGCCTCCAGTTAACCTTGGTAAATAAAATCTGCTATTAGCATGGAATGGAACTTGCTAATTCCATCCGTGCCCTTAAGAAATTGCATTGGCTCTTTGAGACCCGGAGGGCTCCAGTCATTAGGAGCCAGCGTTAGTTTCCCCGCTGGAGGCTACACATCCAACGATGGCTGTGGAAGGTCAGGCCTTAGTGGCTTGGCTCACTCAAGAAGACGATGATTCCCAGCAGCGGAAAGTGGCTGGGGGCACAGGCAGCAAGCATGAGGCCATGTTGCCGTCTCTTCAGACCGGGGCTTGTCATCTGTGTGAGGAGCGCGGAGCCGCCGTCCTGCGTTTCCATGCTTCTGGTAGCCTCCAGTATTTGGCTTTATTTCTGCACAGCCCACCGAGAAAGAATAGCCACGAGCATAACAGTTATTACTATTTCTTAGATGTATTCTCTTATTTCCTAAACAAGCTGGGCCCTCTGTGTGAAACTGCGCTTTAATGATGAGATCAGCTTTAGAAAGCACTCGGCAGAACACTCCAGGCACGTCTCCATTTCTTGGCCATGGAATGTTCTAGCCACTTGGTGAAGTTTTGAAATTTTTGGTACAATCTTAGGTTTTCCCAGGTCCTCCTGGAATAGGGCCTCTCCTGACCCTTGAGCGCACACAGGAGCTGGCTGAGCCTTCTTCCCCTGGCTGCCACATCAGCCCAGTGGACGCTGGGGAGGACTCTGGACCTCCCCGCCTTTGCCTGTGGAGGAGAGCTCAGATCGGGGCTGGGGTGCTGGCCTGGGGGCCTCTGCACAGCTTTGCTCCTGGACACAGCATGGCTATCAGCCGAAGGCAGGAAGTGAGTTTCTCCACTCATGCAGGAGATGCCCTGGCCCTTCTGAAACCAACCATCTATCACAGCGCACTTGTGCAAGCTTTGAGGTGAACTCTGGACGGTTACCTGAGGCTTAGCAAACATGGCCTGCTCGCCATCACCAGAAGCAAAGTCGAGTACTCGCGCCCAGACCTTCCCGCTCGGGAGCCGAGAGTCAGTCTCCCCTCCACCCACGGCCACAGCCTGCTTCGGGTGCAAAGGCGGAAGCAAGTGTTCCCCAGTCCCTTGCGTGGCTTTATTGCCCTTGGCAGGATCCTCTGTCTTGCTTGCTTATGTTACTGGGCCTATCGGTCTCGGTCCCTGTTACGGCTGTGTCTAGATCTCCTCGCCCCAAAGCCTCATGAGGGCATAGGCAGGGCGCTGCTGAGGTGGCTGGATCTACAGTGTGACTGATGCCCGGTGCAGGGCTGGGATCAAGCATGGGTGATCACTTAATCAGTCCCCTGACTCCTCTGGCACCACCCTAATTCCTTTAGCTGGAGTACAGGAGGGGCAGAAACAGGCTGCCGGGCCCCTTGCTTGCTTTGCAGTCTTCTGCCCACCATGCGCTGTTTCTCCTCCGTGGTGCCCATCTGCTGTGCCACCCTGCCCTGGATATAGCCGATTAGGACCAAAACCTCTGTAAGCTGTCAGCTAAATAAACCTTTCCTCCCTCAACCTTGGACCTCGGGTGCTTTGTCCCAGCAGGGAGAAGAGAAACTAAGCTGGCTCCTTCTGGCTGCTGAGGACCCTCCATTGGTGCTGGGGCTTCCATCTGTTCCTCTACCAGGAGGCTCAGGCACTGCTCTGTTTCCAGGGAGGGGCTACGGTGTTGTGTGTGAATTGCTTTGTGGACGTTCACTGGCATTCCTCTTGGGTATGATCTATAAACAGAATTTCCACACCACAGAATAATGTGCCTTTACCTCATGATTTTGATCTAAGATGACCCCCTCCATGCCTCAGTGCTTGGAAGGCGCTTAGGTTGTGGGGCTGGTTGACTCGTTGTTAGGAGAGGTAGGAGGGGAGGTCCGTTCTGGAAGGCGGCCGTGCAGGCTTGGAAACCGCGTCTCGCTGCCTGGCGCCTTCCTTCGCTCTCTGCTTCCTGGCCACCAGGAGGTGAGCAGAGCCGCTCTGCCAGAGCCCCCACTGTGCCGCATCTGCCCCCAGCCAGGTGACCACACAGACTAAAGCTTCAAAGTCCTGAGCCTAAGTAAACCTCCTTCTGTAAGTAGGCACTGGAGACGTGGTCCCAGCAGTGAGGAAGGTGACTAAGACAGATGCGAAGAACTGGCCACCCTTTTCAGGACTAGCAGCTCCCTGCCAAGGTGCCAGCACCCCAGTGGGCGGGGGCAGGGTCCCCTTGTGGCAGTCCACTTGCACTTTACATGCTTATTAGCACAATTTGATCTTCTTCTCTCAAGAATCTATTAAAGTTTTTATCTATTGTAAAAGTTAGGTGATTTGTCTTATGTTTTTAAAAGTTAACAGAGATCAAATAGAGCCATGCATGGTCCAGGGAGGCACTCCAGAGAGACGGAGAGACACACGGACGTGGGGCGCAGAGGTGGAGCCCCTTGCACTGGTGTGTGCAGGTGCGAGCGCGGAGGGAGGCGGGAGAGTGTGCCGAGGCGGGTGGCGCTGGCTCCTCCCCTGCCCTGTGCACGCTGATGTGGCCTAGGCTCACCACCCACCCCTGGCTGCTGCTCCCAACAGCCTGGCAGGTATGCGGCAAGGCTTCCTGCCCTTCCCACCCGACCTCAGCGGGCCAGGGGAGAGCAGGGGAGAGCGGCAGGTGGGCAACAGAAGACTCACCCCAGTGCCAAGCTGCTGGGGAGCAGCTCTGAGCAGCGCTGTGGCTTCTGCTGTTGTTGGGGACTCAGAGGAGCTTGGGGCCCTGAGGAGGGGACAGGGAGGATCAGGTGGGCAGTGCTGGCCGGGTCCTGTCAGTCCTTTCTGGATCCTCGGGCAAGGGATGAGGCGCCGCTCTCTGGGCGGCCTCACGGTGGGAGTGGCTGATGCACGGCCACCTCCAGGTCCTGAGGCCGGTGTTGCAAGGCTGTGTGGGACTGGAGATCAGCCTGGAGGAGCCGCAGAGGAGCCTTTGAGGCACTCTCTTAGAATTGTGCTTTGCAAAAGCTGTTTTAAGACCACAGAGGAATTGATCAGTGATATATGTTTTGTTGTTGTTGTTGTGTTTTTGGTTGGCAGCCTCAGCTCTTAGCTCCCATAGCCCTTGTTATTTTCTAAGACTGCTGAGGAGTTCTAGGCCTCAGGAAGCAAAGCTGCTTTCTTGTCTCTCTCTCTCTCTCTCTCTCTCTCTCTCTCTCTCTCTCTCTCTCTCTGTCTCTCTTTCTCTCTCTGTCTCTCTCTCTGTCTCTGTCTCTCTCTGTCTCTGTCTCTGTCTGTCTCTGCCTCTCTGTCTCTGTCTCTCTGTCTCTGTCTCTCTCTGTCTCTCTGTCTCTGTCTCTCTGTCTCTTGCTTTCTCTCTCTCACTTTCTCTCTCTGTCTCTCTCTCTGTCTCTGTCTCTCTGTCTCTGTCTCTTTCTCTTTCTGTCTTTCTCTCTGTCTCTCTTTCTGTCTCTGTCTCTGTCTCTCTCTCTGTCTCTCTTTCTGTCTCTCTGTCTCTGTCTCTGTCTCTCTGTCTCTGTCTCTCTCTCTCTCTCTTGCTTTCTCTCTCTCTGACCTTTTCCAGCCCTGCTGCTACCTGCACTTGTTGCTCCTCAAGGCAGATCATAGAAACTGGAATTTCTCTTCCTTAAGGAGGGTTAGAGAAATGCTCTCTCCTCTTCTCTGCCTTCTTGTCTTGGGGTTGGTCAGAGAAATTCTTGGACCTGCCACTTCTAACAGCGCATTGTAAGTGCCCTCTTTCCGCAGGATTGTGCCCTGTGCCAGGGGAGGAGGCTGCGCTGCACGGACAGACTGAAGCGGAGGCGGAGTGGTCTTTCATGGTAGATCTGGCCCTTTTCTTTAAACTCAGCTGTACACGGTTGTCCACACCTTAGGCGAGTCTGCACAGTATGTCTCCATGAAATCCCAAAGGACAGGGTATGGGTAAGTCTGACAGCTGAGCACACGGAAGCCCAAGGGAAGGCAAAAATCCCTCCTCTGGGTGCTGGAGAGTGGTGCACTCCAACTCCACAAGGACAGTGCTGCTGTGGTTGACGCCATCTGACCCTTGCCTATGTGTCTGTTATTTATTGCATCCTTTAAAATACCCTATATGGTAAAACTGTGAATGCAAGTCAGTTTCCTTGTGTCCTGTGAGCTGATCTAGCAAATTTATAAAATCTCCAGAAGGAGCCCGAGGAAGCCTGACCAGTGGCTGGTTAGCCAGAAGTTCTAGGGGCACAGGTTGTGACTGAGTCTGCCATGGAGCAGGGGTGGGGAGACTGAGCCCTCAACTTGCAGAACCGGATGCTGCCTGGAGGTGGACAGTGTCTCCAGCTGGCACCTGCTGCAGAGTTGCTTCCTGGCTGGTGAGAATTCTCCACACAAGCTGGGATCGCAGGGATGACCTGCAGTGAGCATAGCCTAGGAGAAACCGAGCCTGAGCTTCGGCAGGCAGGAAAGAGTATAAAGCTTTCAGGGTACCTCCTCTGCACTGGGCTCAGCTCCCCTGCGATCCCCACCTTGTGTTTGGTGCTCCTTTAGCATAGTTGGTGATGCAACCTTGGTATGTTATTACGAACCAAAGTGCACATTTATGGCTCGCTCTTGGAGCCACGCGTCCTGTGAGTTTTAACAAGCGCACGATGTCATACACCCAGCATGTCACATACTTAGGGCAGTAGGCACCCCCCTAAAAGGGTCCCATGGTCATGCATCCATCCTTATCCTTCCTCCTCCTTCTGGAAACCACCGGTGATCTCCACAGTTCTGCTTTTTCCAGCGTCTCACCCCACTGGGGACACTCAGTGTGTCGCCTTTTCAGGCTACCTCTTTCCTTTATAATGTGCAGCTGAGGTTCCTCCACATATTTTCACGGCTTAATAGCTCATTTCTTTTCACCGAGCAGTAACTCTCCCTTGCATAGCTGTTCTGTGGTTATTTACCTGCGTGTCCTTTGTGCGTTTGTTTGGTGAGGTGTCTATTCAGGGCTGTTGCCCATTTTTAATTAGTTTATTTTCTTATTGTGAAATTGTATCCATGTGTTTTGGATAGAAGTTATTTATTTATTTATTTATTTAGCACCAGGGATCAGACTCAGGACCATGGGTTTGCCAGGCAGGCGCTGTGCTGCTGAGCCATATCCCCAATCCAGAGTCTTTTAGACATGTTATTTAAAA
The DNA here is from genome assembly GCA_004027915.1 of Capromys pilorides. NCBI lineage: Eukaryota > Metazoa > Chordata > Mammalia > Rodentia > Capromyidae > Capromys > Capromys pilorides. Next base: position 25,258 of record PVKN010003880.1, on the reverse strand, counting down.
ATATTTCTCCCAGTATGTAACTTGTTTTTTCATCTCTTAGCAGTATTTCAAATTTTAATGGAGCCTAAATTACTAAGCTTTCTTTTATGCGATTGTTCTGTTGGTATTACATCTAACAATTCTCTACCAGCTTTGTGGATTCTCTCCTATGCGCTCTTCTAGGCATTTTGTGGTTCTGTGGCTTGCGTTTAGGTTTGTGATCCATGCGGAGTTAACTTTTGTGACGAGCATGGACCTTCATCTATGCCATGTGAATGCCCCGTCGATTAAGCACCATTTGTTGAAGGGACTGTTTCTGCCCATGAATTATAGCCGCTCTGTGTCGGAGATCTGTGGATTCTATTTCTGTGGGCCTCTTTCTGGGCTCTGTGATCTGCTCCTTTGATCTCTTTGTCTCTTCTTCTGCCAGTACACACTGTCTTGATTACCCTCACTTTAGAGTAAGTCTTGCAGTTTGCTGGCTGTTGTCCCCTCAATACTGCATTAGTCACTCTGAGACTTGCCTTTCAGACTAACGCTGAGAATGAGTTTGTCAACAGCCACAGGACGATCTGCTTGGATTTTGATTCCGGTTACCCTCAGTCTACATGTCATGGTGGGAGGAGCTGACAATACCGATTCTTCTGAGCCTTCCTCTCCACAAACATGGAATGCCTCTCCTCTTATTTCAATACTTTATTTATTTCATTAAAGCCTCATAGTTTTTTGTTTATATCTTGCAAGATTTTATTAGCTTTGTACATGAGCATGTCACTTTTTAGTGCTAATGTAAGTGATATACTTTTAGTATCAAACTCTATTTTTTTTTTTTGATTGCTGGCACATAGTAAAGCAACGACTTCTCTATCCTGGCCTGTCACGGTCGCCATCTAGTTGTCCTCATAAAGCCTCATGCAGTCGGGGAATGGCTCCTACAGTTTGTGATGGATTAATGATTCAATGCCGGCATTGTGGGTGTGGGTGCTGCACCTGCCCTGGGGTGGATAATATAATTGTTTATTAGTTCCAAAAACTTTGCTTTATGTTTTCTGAGATTCTCTTCATAGACAACCATGTCATCTTCAAGCAAAGGCCCGTTTTTGTTGATTTCTTCTGATCAGCACACCTTGCTTTGTTTTATGCATTATCTAGGACTTTTAGGACATCTTACAAATGTACACAATTAGCACTTGTCAGTTAAAATAACAATTTAGGTAAATAAAAGAAAGAAAAGCAGTACTATGGTCCAGATCTAATATGTCCACCCCAGCGTTTCATGCTCAGAGGCAGGGCCTCGTCGGAAGGGGCACGCGGAGGGCGTGAGCTAGTGCGGAGCCTGCCCCTCGGGCTGCTCCTCTCTCTCTGCGTCCTGGCTATGGGTGGTGGAAAGCTTCACCCTGCTGCACTGCTCTGCCCTGCCTTCAGAGCCACCCAGCCGTGGCCTGGCTCCACTGACACTGGGAGCCAAAGGAAACCTCTATTCCTTTAGCTTATAGATTTGGGGTTTCCTGGCAATGAGAAATCTGAACAATAAAGAGAGTCGGTGCTGAGAGTGGGGTCACAGCTGTGACTGTACCTGGCTATGCCATTCAGAAGCCTTTGGAATTTATCTGCGGGAAGTTGGAAGAGGCAGGCTAGGGCAATTTTCACATGCCATATGCTGAGCTTGATAGAGATGCCGGTGCAAACTCGGAAGGCCAGAACGCAAGTAGGACTGTGGGCAGTGAAGTCCAGGGCAAGGAGATTTCAGTTCAGCGTAGACTCCGCTGGGGGTTGCACGTTTGTGATAGACCCTGGCAAAAATGTCATCTTCACTTCCCCCATGTAGGCCTTGCAGGAGACTGAGATAAGTGGACTGATTATTTCGATGGAGGAAATTTTAAGAAAGCTCAACAGTGAGGTGGTGGCACAGGTTCCACTGGCTGCTTTTAGCAAGGTCTGGTGAGAAACAAGAGAACAAGAGAAATGCAAAAATTTCACAGTTTTACCAGAAAAGAAGCACATATAAAATTGAGACAGAGGAGAATACAGTTGGAGAAAAGATTGACACTGGAAGAAGACAAGTGCCATGCACAAGGACAGCAAGAAAGACACCCTGAAAGCATCTCAGAAGCCAGGGAGGCTCCAGGGTGCAAAACAGAAAGCTCTTGTTAGATAAGCCAGTCCCTGGGCTCCACTGGGAATAGAAACGTGAGCCCTGGGCCACTGCACACTTGATTTTCACAGGAACCATGGCAAGCTTGGCTTCAGCCTCAGAGATGTGGGACTTGGACTTAGCGGCAGCACCAGCGCTCTTCCGGCTTTGGCAACTCTGAGAGCTGGGCAGATGCATGTTGCACAGTGTGGGGGATGCGCCTTGTGACTTCCGTTGGAGATGGGGCCTGGTCACTGCAGAGCCGTGACCTGGAAGGGTACATTCTCCCTCCATTGCCCCCATTCTTTCTCTGCTTCCTGGGCCCCAAGAGGTGAACAGATTTCCTTTGCCACGCAGTTCAAACTCGCTGCTTCTGCCCAGGGGTCCACTAGCTGCAGATTTAATTCACCAAAACTGAGCCAAAATAAGCTTCCCCTCCTGTAAGTGGTGGCCACCAGATATTTTGTCCCATTGGTGGGAAAACAGGGTCTTTCAAGCAGTGATGACAGGTGCCTCGTCCTTGCCTTGCTCCCTACTGAGCAGGGTGGCCTCCAAGATTCTAGCCATGAATTATGAGCCTGACTGTTTCATTTTTGTAGCTGATATTTATCTGGTGGAAGAAGTTTCTTCATCCTGGTTTGCTAAACATTTTAATTTTGGGCAGGTGTTGGTGTGTCAAGTAATCTATTGTTATTAGTATACGTTTTTTCTTCTTCAGCCTGTTGATGAGATAAATTGTAATAATTGATTTTTAACACTGAGCCAGTCCCCTGTACCTGGGATAAATCCCACTTGCTTATGGAGCTTAAGTGTTCTGATACATTCGTGAATCTGATTTGCTAACATTTTGTTGAGGATTTTTGCATTAAGTTCTTGAGATATACTTATGATATATCCTAGCAAAAATGCTGCCAGATGTCGGCATTCCTTCTTGCTACTACTCTTCTATTTTTGGTTTTAGGACAACGTTGCCCTCATAGAGTGTGTTCTCCTTTGCTTCAACTATCTGGAAGGGATTACAGAGACTTGCTGTGAATCTTTCCTAGATATTTGATAGAATTAATTAGTGAACCCATCTGGACCTGATTGGTGCTTTCAATTTTTAGAATTAATTCTTAACTTAGTCATCCAATTTCTTTAACACACATGTTAAGGTTACCTACTTTTGCCTGCAGAGTGGTACATACCTGTAATCCTGGCACTCTGGGAGGGTGAAGCAGGAGGATTGCAAACTGGGGTCCAATCTTGGAAATTTAGTGTATCCCGCAAGAGGGTGTCTCAAAATAAAAACGGAAAAAATAAATAAATAAAAAGATCTGGGGATGTAGCTCAGCGAGAAGGCCATGGATCCAATCCCTAGTCCAGAAAACAAAAAATAAAAATAAAAGCAAAAGAACCCCCATTATTTCTTACAATGTGTGGTGGCATAGGCTTATAATCCCAGGAAGGTGGAAGCAGGCAAATTGCAAGTTTAAGGCAAGTGTAGGCAACTTGGGAAGACCCTGCGTCAGTTCTCTTCTTCTTCTTCTTCTTCTTCTTCTTCTTCTTCTTCTTCTTCTTCTTCTTCTTCTTCTTCTTCTTCTTCTTCTTCTTCTTCTTCTTCTTCCTCCTCCTCCTCCTCCTCCTCCTTCCTCTTCTGCTTCCTCTTCTTCTTCTTCCCATTATTACTATTATTATTATTATTATTATTATTATTATTATTATTATGGCTGGCTCAGCTGGCCCTGGGGTGGGACTGGCACAGAATATGGTGCTGGGGATCGAACCGTGGTCCTTGCAGTTACCTCAGCTTTCCTAAGCAGGTACTTTAGACTGCTGAACCATCTTGCTGGCCCTCTTTTTTTTTTTTGGAAGGTGGGGAATGGCATAAAAAGGTGACTCATGGCTTCCTGGTTCAGACCCCAGTACAGCAACAACAGAGCAAAACAAAAATAAAACCAAAATCTTTCTACGTGAGTTTGACCTACGTATCTTGAAGGTGTTAGTCAATTTCTTCTAGGTTTGAACATAGAAGTTCATAGCATTCCTTCATTATCTTTCTCAGGCCCATGAGGTAAGTAGAGGTGTCCTCTATTTCAATTCTAAAGCTAGAAATTAGTCGCCTTTCTTTTCTAATGAATCTGCCCAGAGGTTTATCCATTATATTGATCTTTTAAACATTATATTTTGGTTTTGTTTATTATTTTTTCTACTGATTTCTTTTTATGTTTGATTTCACTGTTTCTGCTCTATTTTTTTTTCCTTTGTTTTACTTTTTTTAAAAAATGTATTTAGTACAGGGTCTATAGGGTCTCACTATACAGCTCGGACTCATAGTAATCCTCCTGTTTTCAGCCTCCCAAGTGCAAGGATTACAGGTGCGCACCAGCATGCCCAGTCTCAATTGCCATCTCAGCATGCCCCAGGGGTGGGGCTACCGTGGCTTGTGGTTCTGGGGATTGAACTCTGGTCCCTGTGCTCTGCCTAAGCAGGTGCTTTAGTCTGCTGAGCTATCTGGCCAGATCATTTTACTTTGTTTTAAATTCATCACTTTTCTAGTCTCCTAAAGTAGACACTTAAAACAAATGAAAAACAGAAAACAAAATCTAAGTTTTTTTCTCACCATGTGCGTATAATTCCAAGTAGGCTGAAGTCTATTGATTTTAGATCTTTCTTAATTTCTAAAGTGAATTTTATATTTAAGTTTTTGGGTACTGTTTTCGCTGTGTGCTGCAAATGTTAATAAGTTATATTTTTTTTTCATTTCCTTCAAAGTATTCATTTTTCTTGTGGCTTTTTTGGGCCTATTATTTAGAAATCCTTTTCAATTTCCATATGGCTTTAGATTTTTCAGCTAACTTTTCCTGATTTCTAGCTTAATCCCACTGTAGCCAGGAAGTCCACTATTATTTTCATTCTCTTAAAGTTGTTGAGCTGTGTCGTATCTTAAAGTTTATCTTGAAAAATATTCCATTCAAGTTTGAGAAAGATATATGCTCTGCTGTTGTTGAATGAGGTACTCTATAGGCTTCAGCTGGATCTCATTGTTGACTGGTGATTTTCAGTTCTGTGTCCTTGCTGATTTTCTGCCTGGTGGGTATGTCCATTCCTTCTTCCTGTTTTTTCTTTCTTTCTTTCTTTCTTTCTTTCTTTCTTTCTTTCTTTCTTTCTTTCTTTCTTCTTTCTTTGTCCTTCCTTCCTTCCTTCCTTCCTTCCTTCCTTCCTTCCTTCCTTTCTTTTGTATTTAGTATAGGGTCTACAAAGTCTCACTATAAAGATCCAGACTCATAATGATTCTCCTGTTTTCAGCCTCCTAAGCACTGGGAGTACAGGCACATGCCACCGTGCCCAGTCTCATTCGCTGTCTCAGCGTGCCCCAGGGACGGGGCCAGGGCATCATGGTTGGGATTGAACCCTGGTCCCTGCATCTGCCTAAGTAGGTGCTTTAGTCTGCTGATCTATCTGGCTGGTCCTGGTCTGTCCACTTCTGAGAGAGGGACACAGAAAACTCCAAACAGAAGCGTGAATGCGTCATACCAGCCCCGCCCCTGGGGTGCATTGAGACTGTAATTGAGACTGAGTGTGGTGGCGAGAACCTGTGATCCCGGCTCTTGGGAGGCTGTAAATAGGCAAATCACTTTGAGTCTTATCTAGTAGTGAGACCCTAAACACCCTGTAGACCCCCTCCCCCCCCAAAAAAGAATAAATGTATCTCACTCTCCTTGTGGTTCTGCCATGTTCCGCCTCATGTATTTTGATCTGTTGGGAGACCCATTCATTACGGACTGCTATTTCTTCTTGGATATCTGGTTCTTGTATCACTGCCCAGTGTCCTTCTTTGTCTTTTAACGTTTTCCCTGCTTTGAAGCTGGCTTTATCTGTAGCTGATTTGGGAGCTCCAGATTTCCTCTGGTGTTCTACAGCCTTGTAGTTTTCACCTATAAATCGATATATTTAAAACAAAGTTTTTTAAAAGTCTACTCTGTCAGTCTGTCTTTCAGTGGATATATTTGGACCATTGGCATTTAAAGTTATTATTGATAAAGCTGGATTAATTTCTAATATATTTACTACTATTTTCTATTTCCGACCCTTGTTTTTCATATCTTTGTCTTACGCTCTCTTTTTTCCTTTTCTGGTTTTAATTAGGCACTTTGTGATTCACTTTTCCCTCATTTTTTATTATTCTATAAGTATTTTTCGGAAATACCTTTTAAAAGGCCTATGCTAGAGTTGGAAACACCCCTGCTCGGGAGGTGGGGCGTAGGCAAGGCTGGTAGCGAGGGCAGAAAAAGGACTGACCCACAATCAAGGCACGTGGAAGATTCAGAATTTGTTAATGCCTATGGGAGAGCAGTGGGCAAGTCCAAGGTGGGCCAGGCATCAGGGAGAGGGGCTGAGCTTCTGCAGGGTTTAGGGTGTGTAAAGGGCAGGAGGTGGCCAGCATAAGCCTGCGAAGGCGCAGCCTGCAGTCTGTGTGCCTGCGGCACCGGCCTTACGGCCACAGCTGCACACTGAAGAACTGGCACTGTCACGACTGCACTCCTCACGGAGGCCCTTAGGGTGCACAGTAAGGACACCTGTGTGCACCGAGGTGCATTCAATGCAGAGGCCTGGGGAAGGGCGTCGCTGAATTGTTACTTATGCATTGATGGCTTGGAGCCCCGTGAAGACAAAACTTACAAGCATATCAAACAGGAAAGTATCTGAGAAAGGTAGGATTTTGTACCACAGGCCTGTCAGGTCATGTTCAAGTTGACCTAGCCCAAGTTTATGATTTGGGCCGTCTTTGGGGCTAGTTATCATCAGACTCTTACACGTAGGAGCACTTTCTGACAAGCCCTGGCTTTATTTCTCTTTCGATAAGGCCGCCACAAGTAGCGTCATCCAGGTTCTGACAGGCGTCAGGCTTTCCTTTCATCCTCTTGTCTTTGTGAGATTTTCTCCAGCCAGTTGTGGACCATTGTTTTCATTGTGCCTCCTGTGGCCACTGGCATTCCAGTTGTTGGTCATCTTTGGTCCCACCACACAGGGGAATGGATTGACAATTCTGAGTCGGTTTCATAGTGTCCTTGGAGCCACAGAAAGGTTTTTTAAAGTGCCATGGGGCCTCGGTTCATGAACTTAATTTGTTTCACAATTGGGGGGAAGACAGCAGCGTTTGAGTTTGTGTGGGGGAGATTGCCGTGGCTGTTTGTCACTGGATATGGAGTTTGTGAACAGAAGCAACATTTTGCAAATGCTTTTGAGGAACAGAAGTGCTGGTAAACCAAGGTGTCACTGTAGCTCTAAGGGTAAGTTTACGCACAGCCCATCGCTCAGTTTAGTCTTATGGGTTTTATAAGTGGTGGTCAATATGTCTAAACAATATGTCAGATATCTCAGTTAGGAGATGTAATTTTGTAGAATTTTAAAAGGCAACAGTTCCACAGATTCAAAAGGAAAGTACAAAATAAAACCAGCCAAAGCACAACAAATTGAGTTTGTACCATAGTTTTGAGTCTTGTTCAAGAATTTGATTGGGAATGCTTTAGAGAGGAGACATAATTGTGGATGACAGAAGACTGAGAGCAGCCAGCAGCTAGGCTTCGGATTAGTTTAAGAATTGACCAGATAATTTAGTTATCTGTCTGATACAGCGTTCCACACAACAGTCGTCATCGACACTGTGTCAGCGCCAGCGGGCTCCCCGTGTTCTCAGACGTTTTTCTTAGATGCTCGATATCCCATTCTTTTGATTATCAGAACGGCGCTGTCTCTTTTGTATTTAGATTAACACCACTGACAAAAATCAAAGTGTCACCTTAGAGCTCATACAGATTTAGTAAATCGTTCATCATTACCTGATACATGAGTGATATAGCCTAAGTGAGAGGCTGATTTCCTCTTGTCACAGCCCCCGGCCCCGCCCCCCCAGCCCCTTGGCCTTTCAAATGTCCGATGCATTTTTTCTTGTGTCTCAGAGTCAACCCGCAGATGTTTACCTTTCCATTAGGACTGGCTGAGCAGCAGACTTCCAAGGAACCTCAAGCTGTAAACCATCTTAGCACCAGCACAGGGCGGAAAGAGCAAGCTAACCTTGTGATTGCAGTTTGAGCATGATCCCAAAGTTGTTTACATGTGTTTTAGGCCTGTCACTTAGACAGAAATATCAGCTTCAACCATGGAATTGAAAAGTAAACTTACCAGTCAATCAAGAGCACCTCAGGGGGCCTGCAGTTTGTGGGGAAGGCTGGTCCCACCCTTGACATCCACAGACCCACGTTAACCACAGCCTGGCCACCCAGTAGGAGCCAGAGAGTCCCATTTGCTACCCAGTACCCAATGTTGCGGCCCGATTCATCCTCCAGACAGCTGTGGTCCAGGCTCCGGCTCCAGCCCAGCCTGGTGGGCCAGGCCTTTTCTTTTCATGGCCACTTATTCGGTGCCTTTTACCCCTGGTGCCTTCACAGGTTTACCCAGCAACCTTCCTCTTGTCCTTGCCTGGCATGGGCTTGAGCTTGGACCTCCCGGGGAACTGTCCCTGGCCACAAAGATCTTTGGTTTTCTTTAAATCATACTGTTTACTAACAACAGTATTCCCCCTAATCAGGGATTGGGCAGAGGTTCAGGAAGTATGACACAAAATTAAGAGACATTTTTTTTTTAATGGTCTGCTCAACCCACCCTGAGGGCAGGGCTGGTGCAGTGACGCGGTGGAACCACAGTCCCCACACTTGCCTGAGCTTGCCTGAGCACGCGCTTTAGACCTCTGAGCTATCTCTCTGGCCACATGGTACTTGTTTTTAAGGGTTCAGGGATTGGATTTCCACCAGTCCTGGAGAACGCAGCTGGAACATGAGTCACCAGAGAAGAGCACCAGAGAGTTAGGTCCTGACAAGGTACCATCTACCCACAAGACATCCCTAGAAGGTGCTAGACCTTCTTCCACTCCTAGAGGGACTTGGGGTGAGTAGGACCTGGGGCATCCCGGAGGTAGAGGCTCAAGGAACGCAAAACCCTGTGTCCCTTTAGAGCCCGCCGTGGTGCTGGGGCCAGGTCAGCGGTCCAGGGTGAGCTGACCTGGGGAGGGGATTTGCAAGGCAAACTCGGCCGCAGATGGACCAAAAGGGGAAGGGAGACTCAGCTCCCTGGAGAGCCTCAGTCCGGTCACCTGTAAATTTCTTAGGAACTCTAGCCAGGAAAGAAGCAGAGGGAGAGGGAAAATGAGGAAGAAGAGGGAGGGGCCCTGCCCGGGCCACCAACCTGCCTGGGGAGGTGTGGCCTGGGAAGTCCACGAGGGATCTTGCCAGAAGGATGAGAAGCTGAGATTTTCATAAAGGCTTGAGGACCAAAATGAGGCTTTCTTTTTCTTTTTCTTTTTTGGTGCTGAGAATCGAACTCAGGACCTTGCACTTGCCAGGCAGGTGCTTGAGCTGCTGAGTTGCATCCCTGGCCCCAGGAAGGCTATTTGTAGGAGAAGCCTCATGCCCTGCACCCCGCGAGAGCCCCTCTGTGAAGTTAGCTGTGACCCAGTGAAGGAGCCAACCTGCACAGTTAACGCTGACGTGCGTGCGGTGTTTAGGGCTGGGCCGTGCTGTGGGCACTCAGTGCTGGCTCCCAGGAACCCGGCAGGCGACACCGGGTGCGCTCCAACTGTGCCATCTCCGGGCGGTGGGACAGAGGAAAGGAGGTGGAAAGGAGCCCGGGAACTCAGAGCTAAAAAGGCGAGGCCTGTCTGGGGGCTGCAGCGTCCCGGATCCCGCTGCACTGCCCGCCGACCCCAGGCGCTGTCATCATCCGCTGTCCTCTGGTTGACCTCCTTCCCTGCCGGCTCCGGGAGCAAGGAGCAACCTGAGCAGGCCGGAGGAACGTCCGAGCGACCTGCGCAGCCGTCCACACCCGCGGCACGGCCGGCGCCCTGGACGCGGGGGCCTGCTCCCGGCCTTTTTCACCCTTTCCAGAAAGGTAGAGGCGGCCCCGTTTCCACGTGGAACGCGTCTCATTTCTCGGAGCACCCACACGTCACTTTTGGGTGTGCCCTAAATCTCTAATAAACCCTTCTTGGGCTGCCTTCTGACGAACCCTGAAAATTCTTTTTCTGTGATGGAAGCCGTGAACGGCTACAAAAAGGGTGGGTTAGGTTCCTGCGTCGCCTCTGGAGTCACTCAGACCAAGCCCGGCGACAGCTGCGGATTAACTTGTTTTCTGCCTGCTGAGCCTCCCACGGCGCCTTGGCCACAAACCCAAATCCACCCTCCGCGTCCACGCCGGCGCTTCCCAGGTGTGCGGGTGCGCCGCACCCTGCTCCCCTGCCCTCCTGGGCGGGGTCCCCTCCGCGGCGGCGTCGCTGAGCATGGTGCTGCGGTTGTTTGCAAGGCAGCGTTATTTGTTGCGCTCCCCAAGAAAAGGAGAGCGGGAGCTCCACGGCGTCACTGCCCGTTCCTTCGCCACGCGCTTCCCCGCTTTGTGGCAATTCGAGTTTCGGATCTCCCTCGTTTTCCTTCTCCCTGAGCAATTCCCCTTGGACATAAATCCACGGGGTCCTGAAGTCCCTCACGCACGGTCACGCAGTGTAGAATTCTAGCTTGGTGCCTTTGTCCCTCTTGCCACCACTAAACGTCTCCTTCCATCCTTCTCTTGCTTGCTTGCTAAAGAGGGGTTCAGCATCATACTTAACCTCTTCTGGGGTCATTTTCTGACCATTTGTTCCTCAGTTGCTGAGTGAGAGCTTATGGAAATCTTAATTATGTGGTTTCGTTTTTCTTTTTGTCCCATCAGGTTTCTGCTACACAAACTGCAAAGCTGTGTTACTAGGAGCATTCATGTTTCTGTTGTTCACATCATCTTGTTATTTTTAAAGGAAGCCTGATAAAATGTTTCCTTTCTCTCTGGGAAGATTTCTGTCCCTGAAATGTACTTTGTCACTGATTAATGTAGAAATTCCAATTGTCTTGTCTTTAGTGCTTATATGTTATCTTTATTCCTATTTTCTTGTATTTGCATCTCTATACTTAAAGAGATTTAACTTTTTAATATTATTATTATTGTATTTGGTACAGGGTCTCACTACACAGCCAGACTCACAGTGATCCTCCTGTCTCAGCCTCCCCAGTGCTGGGATTACAGGCATGGGGCACCACTCCCGCCCTCAGTGGCTGGCTCAGCGAGGCTAGGGGTGGGCCACCATGGCATGTGGTGTTGGGGATCGAACCTCGGTGCCTGTGCTTGCCTAAGCAGGCACTTAGTCAAGCTATCTTGTCAGCCCTTAACGTGAGCTTTGTAAGAATAGCACCGGGTGTTATTTTTCCCTGCGGAACACCTCGAGACTTTTCTGTCAGAAGCCCAGCATTATGAATCTGGTCATGACCAGTGTGAATCAGCCATTGTCATGGAGTTGCTTGTTGACTGGGCTGGGAGGTGAAGTGTGGTTAACATGTACTGGAGTTGTAAATTCCAGAGATTTAAAATTCCTTGTTTTCTCTCTCCTGTTGTCCTTAGGTTTCTTTTCTTTTATATATTAAGGCTGGCTCAGCCTGCCCTGAGGGTGGGGCTGGTGCAGCATGTGGTGCAGGGGATCAAACCGTGGTCCCTGCAGTTGCCTAAGCTTGCCTAAGCAGGTGCTTTAGACCCCTGAGCCATCCCGCCAGCCCCTTAGGTTTCTCTAAGAAAGTAGTCTTTGTTGTGTGTTCTTTCCCTTGGAGCCCAGGTGGATACTCTGGAGCCCCATGGATGTGGGGAGAGTATGTCAGGGTGGCCATTGGTAGAGCTTCTAATCGCCTTCAGCTGTGAGTGGCCCTAGGTCCCTGGACTGTGTGAGTTTTCCCAGTGAGTTCCTTTTCCAGTCTTTCCCATTTTTCCCTAGTTAGGTGAGGCAGGAAGGCTAAGGGAAGCTGGCGTTGGTAATTGCCCTTCCTCAGCGCTGGAATAAGTCTGTGATGATGTCTTTCCCCTGCTGAGGAGGCCTTTATTATGGAGATGCTCTGGGAACATTTCAAAATGGTCCAATTCCCTCTGTCTCTTCTGGAGACAGGAGGGGACTATTCTTGGCTCTTTATGGTGAACCCTGGTGGGACTGAAGAGAAAATCTGATCAGGTGGTGGGCGGGCTAACAGTGAGCCCTCCAGGAACCCACTGTGCTGTCAACCCCCACAGCCCATAGCCCTGTCCCAGCTGCAGAAGAGCTCTGGAGGCTGCAGCACCCTGCTGGCTCCTGACACAGCCCTGCAAGTCCCAGCCCAACCCTGCATCCCAGGAGTCCACTCACCCCACTTCTCCAGTGGGACTTTCACCTTATTCAGCTTTAATATTATATTTTGTAGTAAGGATGGAAATGCTTATTTGCAAATAAACGATACATCAGAGGTGAAATTAGAAATCTCTTGTCTTACTCTTAAAAACCCAGTCTGATAATCTCTGCAAAGGTAACAGCTAGTTTAGACCATTTGCATATTTAGTTTAATATTTAGACCTTTTTGTTTCTTTCCTTTCATTCATTCTTTACTTTCCCTCTTTTCTGCATTATTTTGGATTCATTAGTTTCATCATTGCAACATAATATCCCCTCTATAAGTTTATGAACAACTCTTCCTTATGTTTTAAGAATGACTCATGATTTGGACCTTTTAATTTATTGCATATATCTTCAAAAACTTTTACCAATTCATGAATTCCATAAAAATCTAAGCTGTATGTTTCAGTTTCCCCTTTCTGGCCTGTGTGCGCTATTGTTCTACTTACATACTTTCATAAACTGATACTGTCTCCAAAACATTACCATGAATTGGGCTTCTAATAGTTATTTTTAAGGGAAACCTAGCGATGACAAACCATGGGGCTGACAACGTCCCTTAGTGGGACAGCCCTTGGCCACAGGACAGGGATGGAGCCCCGGAGCTATTGGGCAGGGAGGCAGGGGGGTAGGAGCCAGCAGTGCAACAGCCCCCATAGGTATTTACACTCTGCCAGCTTCAGTACCGTTCACTCCATTGTGTAGATCTGAGATTTCGTTCTGTGCCATTTCTTTCAGGGTGGAGAGCTTCCTTGATCACTTCTTATAATGTAGATTCGCTGTTGGTGACTTTTCTCAGCCTTTAGTTATTTCAAAAAGTCTCAATTTCAGCTTGATTTTGAAGGGTGATTTCAGTGAGTGGGGAGCTCTCCAAAAGCATCATTTTCTCATGCTATGAAAATGGCATTTCTTGTGGTCTCTTAGCTTGCAATGGGACGCCAGGAGCTGTTTTATCATCATGTCCCTGAGTGAGCCTTTTTTAAAAATTTTGGTTTTGGATCCTTTTAAAATTTCCCTCTACCACTCACTACCCACCTGCAGCTTTTTTTTTTTTTTTTGTGGAACCAGAGTTTGAACTCACAACCTTGCAGTTGCCAGGCAGGCACTTGTGCCATGGAGCTATCTCCCCAGCCCCTCCCACCTCCAGCTTTATTAAGGGGAATTAACAAAGGGAAATTACATGCATATCCACGATCATTCATGCAGTCCTGTTTGCTTTCCTTTCCTTTTTTGTGTTCAGGTTTTCTTTTAAGTCCTTGGCCGTGTTTCTAATGGACGTTTGAGGAAGCGATTGCTCATTCCCTCACCTCTATCATTTCTGGCTCGCTTTCTCTTTGATTTTTCTCCCTCATTTACAGCCTGTCTTTTCCTGGTTGTTCATCTGGCGAGCACCTCCTAACGGGGTGCAGAATCCTGTGTACGCTGGATCCTTGAGGGTCTAGATTGTGCTGTTTTCCCAAAGAACGCTGGCGTTCATTTCAGCAGGCAGCTGAGTTACTGCAGCTCAAATCTTTTTGAGGTTTTTAAGTTTTGTGCAGGCACATTTTAAGAAGGCTTTCTGAGAGCCACTCATTGGTGCCCATTCTGAGGGCATCCTGGGTCCTGTCCTCCAGGTCCCTGCTTCCCACTCCACCCAGGGCCAGTTTACACCAGTCCTGAATAAGTTCTGGGAGCCGTTCAACCTATGGCTCTGAAGTAGCTGCTTTTATCCCCTGAACACAGGCAAGCATAATTGTAGCCCTGTTCGTAACAGCAAAACAAATTGGAAACAACCAAAGTCCCTACACACTCTTTCCTATCAACATGATTCCATCTTGGAAACATAATGTTGAGTACAACAGCAAGCCCAGCGCAATAGCATTTATGAAAATGTTTTAAAACATGCCGCACACAACACTATGAATTATTCATGGATGCCTCTTTTCGTAGGTGTAAACATGAAAACAGTGTGCTGGAAAATTACGCCGAGTTCAGGAGGGGAAAATCACGTTGCCTGTGATGAGAGCATAGCCCCAGGGCTGGGGTAGGGGCTGGGGATGAGGCTGCAGCTTTATCTGAAATATTTGTGTGAAAAAATGTCAAATGAGTGTGACAAAATATGAACACCTGTCACTTGGAGTTGGTGGCTGCACAAGTGTTACGTTGTGCTGTCCAGCCTTACATCTTAATTTCTTAGGAAAGAAAGAATGACAAACCAGTTCTGACTGCATGCATAAAAGTGTGGTTTGCTTATTTTTATTTTTTTGCGGAACTGGGGATTGAACTCAGGTTCTTGCGCTTACCAGGCAAGCACTTATTCTACTGAGCTATATCCCCAGCTCCCAAAAGTGTGGTTTATACTAAAAAAAAAGAGCGGGGCACAGGAAGAGACAGGGACAGGGTCTGGGAGACCCTGGCTCTGTGATCCCAGCTGTGCCCCTCCCTGCAGAGAGAGGCTCAGTTTCAACAGGCAGACAGAATTTCATGTCACAACGATTGTTCAGAGGAACAGGCTATGTGTGAGGGGGCCAGGCATGAGAGAGAAATGGGGAGTTTGTGTTTAATGGGGGCTGCCTGGCGGAGAGGAACACGTCCTGAAGCCTAAAGCCTGAAGTCGGCGGAGGCACACCTGAGCGAACGTGTTGCCTGCCTTTGGGCCGTACCTGGCGCGCTGGTTGGAATGGTCACGTATTGGGTGGCGTCTATTTTAGCACAATAGAAAGAAAGGACTGCCTGACACTAGCAAGCCTAAGTACTGGTTCACAATTTTCCTTTTCATACATTTAAACAACTGGATGCTCAAAACCCTGTCAGCGGAAGATGAGGATTTCAGAAAGCTCAAGGGCCAGGGAGGTTGAAGGCCAGCCCCAGCATTCTCCCCACTTCTCTGTCATCTTATGGCTTGGGGCCCACTCTTGACTTGTGTGCTAATCTTCCAGATTTGGGGCCACAGCATCCTCTGCCGCAGGCACCCAGGCAGGAGGATTCGAATTCGCCTTCCCTGAAGGAGGAGCTGCAAGGTGATTATGGCCATTAGCTTGCCGGGTTCTGCACAGCAAGACAGGTGCAAGGGCAGAGCCTGCAGGTGAGAGGCGCCCGTGCAGCGCGCATTAAGCAACGGAAGCGGCCGCTGCGTGGGGGGCTGGGAGGCAGAGAGGCATTAGCGTAAATGAGAAGCTGCTCTGGGCCACGCCGCGAAGGGGCGGGCGTGAGAGCCGGTGCTCCATCTCCACGAACCACTTTGTCAGAGCCCAGCAGACAGAAAAATCGGCCCGGGGCTTTTAATGTGCAATTTGGAGAATTAGTTTCAATTAGTAGAGAGACATTTTAAATCTGGAGAAATATTCATTCAGTCTCCATGGACTCCATTTAGCATGTAAAACCCACTCTCAGTATTAACAGGATCATAAAACATATAAAACTAGAAGGGACCTTAGAAATTACCTGGGAAGCCCTTCCGTGCCCACGGGGCCACCAACTGATTTAGGCCACGCTGTGACTCTGAGCGTGAGCGTGTGCGTGTATTTGCCAGGGGCTTGAATACAGGGTAAGTGCCTATGACCCCTTCCTGGCCACATGGCTTCTTCAGGGACCTGAGGCGATGCGGAAATCTGTTGCGGCTGTGGGCCGGGGTGCAGCCAGGCTCAGCACTGTCCACAAGGCCCTCACAGTTGGTCCCCAGAAACCTGAGCTTGTTCTCCTTCTGCTCCCGTGGGCCTGGAGCCCCGGGGAGATGTCAGGCCTGCCAACGTTACACTTGTTTTACGGGAAATTAAGGGACAGAGCCTACCACAGAGTAGGGTGTTGGAAAGTTCCTCTCCTTGGCGGAAGTCCCTGGGGCAGCTTCCTGGAGAGCACGGCCTGGCCGCAGCGCCACAGCGGCCCAAGTGGTGGTGTCTGGAAGCAGCCCCAGAGGTGCAGAGCAGATCTGACCATTCACCCACTACTCTCGCCGCTGCCCCTCTTTGCTGGGGGCTTGGTTGTTTCTTTTCTTTTTCTCTTTGCCTAGAGGCAGTAGCTTGTCTTTAATCAGTGGAAGGTAATTTAGTATCCCTTCCATCAGTCTGCCAGGAAAAATGAGCCATTAATTTCCTGGACATTGCAAGAAAATGCTTTTATTTGTTCTACTGCAGACAGACCGAGAGTGCCCTGTTGGAGCAAAACTGTGCTGACGCCCTTGCTGACTGCAAAGCGGTCGGTGAAAGTTAACCTCTGGCGCCGAGGTTATCTTTTTTCTCTTTGAGGGTCAACTGGACTAGAGTGTCACTGGGCAAACAAAGTGTGCGCGTGTTTATGACCGATATTCCTGACAGGGGATCTGCCCTGTGCACGGATGGGGTTGGGTTGGGAATCAGGTAGGTAAATAAAGAATAAGATCTGGTGTGGGCTTGTGTTCTACTCTGCCCTCGGCTGCCAGCCCTGGTCCCCTCCTCTTCTGGACGTGGTTCTGTTTGGCTGTAGAAGCTTCTAGCTCAAGTCCCCAGCCATCCATGCAGATGCCTCCCATCGTCAGCCCTGCCCTCCCTGAAGGGGGCGCCCAGGCAGGGGGCCCCTCGGGTGTCTGCCCTCATGGATGGCACAACTCTTGGGCAGCGCACACTCCCTCCCTGGAGGCGTGTGGTGACCTCACTTGCTGCATAGCGGTGGGCCTGTGTGACTCGCCTGTACCTGAAAGTTCCTAGGCTCCAAGGGAGAAGCTCTTGCCTTGAGAGACCCCCGGGAGGTCTGTCCACTTCAGGGTCTGGGGTCTGGGATGAGCAGGAGGGGGATGATGTCACTGTTTAATTCTCTAGCAGCTGCTGGGCCCAGAAAGGAAGAATCCCAGTGTGGGGAAAGGCAGGGTGGCGTGAATGAGTCCGGCCACAGCATGAATGGATTTGGAGCTGGAGCTGTAATCAGTGTTGTGCAACCACGGACATACTTTCCTGCTACTGGGGTGACTGTGAGCTGGCCAGGCCCATTGGGAACTGTGGCCTGCACCGCCTGGGGATGGGACCAGGGGTGGCGAGCAGCCAGGCTCCGTGCCTTGTCACTGATCTCAAACCTCTGCCAGGTCCGGTCCTTGGGGAACAGAGCACCCTTGATTCAGGAGTCTACAGGGCCATGTGACCTCTGGCCCGGGGCACCTGGTAGCTCATCGAGTCCCAGTGAGTGGGGCTGCTGATGTGGGACATGCAGGTGCACTGGGCGCTCCTGCTCCAAGCATCCCTCTTCCTCTGCCCTGCGTGGCCAAGGAAGCCCACCTCTGTGTCTGATGCCCCCACGGGCTCCTGGAGCAGCACTGCGCTCCCAGCTGCAGCCAGGCCCCGAGATAGCCACATTCACAGGCTCTCCGGCCCCTGTGGTGAGCGCTGCTCGAGGTGAGCTGGGCACATGCTCTTCTCATTAATCCGGCACAAATAGGCAAACAGGCACAGGCTCTTTTCATTAACATAGCAAAAAAACAAACGGGGAGAGAGAGGAGGAAACGAGGACAGATGATGCGAATGCAGCAAATGCAGACGCCGCGCTTGCACGGGGCAGAAGCCTGCTGCTGCACCCCAGCCCTGTGCCCCAGGTAACTGGGCTTCCCTCTTCTGGGCTAGAGAGCTATGCATTGTGGGGTGACCCCTGGGGGAGACAGGCGGGGTCAGGGGAGACTGGGTCTGGCAAACAGCCGGCAAAGACAAAGCCTACCATGGGTCTGCACCACACTGGGGTCAGGGACGGACTGTCTTGTGTTAGGAAAGCGAGACCACAGGCTGAGGAATGGCTTTCGACGGTATCGGCTAGAGCTTTTGCTCTGGATTTATTAACTCATGTCCTTGTGCACTGTGGAACATGGCACATAACTGTCTGCTCCAGCCCTGGGAACCAGAGATTGGCCACCCCGGTGCGTGCCCAGGCCCCAGCCCTTCCCCTCTCCTCCAAACCCCGGAGTCCCCCATCTCCCTCCTGCCTCCTCCTTTCCTATTTAAGCCCCTCCCCCCTAGCATCATAGTGGGGTCTCCTCGAAGTCCAGGAGCGGGCTCAGCTCATTGGCAGCCTCAGTTCCATTTCCACCTAATTCTGGCTCTTGATGCATGCCTGACATGTTCACAGGTATAGGAAGTCGATGGAGACATCTTTTGGGGGTGTCTTACCCTGTCCCCACAGCTTTGCAAGGGACAGCATCACATTGAATCTGCGGGGTGGGGTAAATGCTCTCTAGGGACTGGGGAGAGACTTGGAGGACACAGGCCTAGCAGGACAGCGCTCTTCTGGGACTCCGTGGAGGGTCAGCAAGGCCGCTGGTGTGGTGGGGGAGGCCAGAAGCAGGCTGGCTCTTGAAAAGGAGGCCGGATTTGGCAGAGCGAGGGCTGCAGCCAGTGCTACGGGAAGCGGAGGGCTTGTGCCCAGGGGCCGCCAGAGCCACCACACCCATGACCGAGATGGGCACGACCTCTGGCAGGCTTTGGGCAGTTCCTCCCTGTCCTGCATTTGGGAGTAAGAAAGGGTGCGGGGGCGGCCGGCCAGCCAGCCAGCTGCACTGACGGGCAGCGCAGAGCAACGCCAGCCCGCCGCTTCGAAAGGCACGCGCTGTCCTCGGAAGCCATGTTACATTTTGCCAAAACCCTGCGGTGTGAGCCAGAAAGAAGACCTTAGAGATAGGGGTGGAGATGCAGCCGGGGCAGCGGGTATTGTTGTAATTGTTTCATAACATACTAAGTTAATTTATTTGTTTTGACTTGCGCCTTTTAACTAGGGTTTCATCATTTAATGTGTTTTCCATCTTATCCTGCTACACGGGCAGGAGACCTTGGATTTGTTTATGGGGGAAGCTTTCCGGCCACAGTCCCCATCTCATCCGCCAGGAGGAGATAGCATTTTGATAGCTTTCTGGTGCCCTGCCACCTCCTCATCCTCACACCCGTTGTTGAGCTGAACCACCGCCCCGACATATTGCCCTGGTACTTCCATACCAGAGCACATTCCAGGCAGCAGTATGGACGCATTATCCTCTCCGGTCCTGCCGCAGTCCTGCTGTACCCTGCGTGGGCTGGGACTCCAGCGGCTGGCGCTCCATCTCCACGAACCACTTTGTCAGAGCCCAGCAGACAGAAAAATCGGCCCGGGGCTTTTAATGTGCAATTTGGAGAATTAGTTTCAATTAGTAGAGAGACATTTTACTAATTGATGGAGGAGATGGAGGCACCAGGCTGCTGCTGAGCAAGGCCCAGAATGGGGCCGGGCTGCAGAACCAGCCCCCCCGCCCCCCAGGCCTGGCAGGTTGGCGCAGCTCCTCTGCAGCACTCTAAAGTGTGCTCGAAGGACGAGCCAGCAGCCCAAGACACTGAGGAGACTCAGAGCAGAGGCTCATCACCCAGAGGACGGTCCGAGCACTTGGTGTTGGTTCTGTGTCTGGAAGGCCACTCAGGACCAGGGCTGCTCCATGCAGCAGTGACTTAGAACTCATGTCACCGTGTGTCTCCTGGTGCCCGCCCGCCTTGCTCCTACTCTGCCCTTGGCCTGGGATTCCCCAGCCCAGAGCACAGCGCAGAGCCTGGTGCCAGGTGGATGCTGAAGGGTCTTTCTGGGCTGGAGAGCTAAGAGTCCGCTCAGACCCTTAGCCTGCGAGTGAACAGGAGGGGCCTGGACAGCTCCGAGGTCCTGGTGAGATGCTGAGCAGGTCGCACGTGACCTTCTCTCCTGGACCAAACCCTCACGAGGCCCCAGAAGGCAGAAGGAGGCTGGCGGGTGGCCAGCCAGGCTAAGAATTCTCTGAGACAGTGGAAGGCAGCTTGTCCTTCAGCAGGGACAGACAAGACTTAAATCCAGGCAAACAGGAGCCACACCAGAACGCAAGCAGAAAGCAAGAGTGCCCACAGCGAACACTTGAAATGATAATCACGTGATCGCATGAGGGGCTGCGGAGCAAGGTTTCCCATGCGTGCATTTCAGGCATGGTAAGTTCCACATGCCTGACCTTAGAATAATAAAATGTTTAACTTTCACCCAGTTGAAAACAATTCTGTTTTCTAATGGAATGTAGGAAAAGAGAGAGAGAGAGAACAAAAGAGAAGCTAAAGAAAAATAATGGAATAAAACAGCAGAAGTAAATTTGATCATAACAATAATTACAGGGAATATAAATGATTGAATCAATTAAAAGAAACAGTCATTCGTATAGGACTTAAAAAAAAATGTTCCAGTAATGGATTCTTTCCAAGAGGTGTGCTTAAAATAAAAGGATTGAAAATAGATTTGAAAATAGACAAAACATATATTGCAGGTATACAGGAATCAAAATGAGCATAACAGATGTTTAAAGGTTTTCAACTTTATAAAGTGGGCTGTAAAATTGAAAACATGGTGTAAGTGAGGAGGGAGATAAACAATGGAGAACCAGCTCTGGCGGAGTAGACGGAGTCAGGCAGGCCCTGTGGGCCACGACTTCAAAGCCTGGATGGACCGTGAAAGCCAGGGTCTGGTGGGGCAGACGGACAGCCAAGATAGGAGGCCACCTGGCTGGGACCCACAAGAGAAGGCGGAGGCAGCACCCACCGTGTGTCCTCACTTCACACTTGACTTGCTTCTCTAAGGAGGACTCTCCCCAATCCTGGAGCACATGACGTGCACCCCAAGTGGAGAGCAAAGCCCCATGGGGCTGGGAGATTTGAGCCAGCATTCAAGAAGGTAGACATTGCTTCTGTTGTCTTCCTCCAAGTTCCACTGTACAGGCAATAAAGTTCTCTGTATAAAGGAAGAAAATCTGGCTAATTTTCAAAACAATGGATTCATACTGTCCCCATCACTGTCACAGTGGAAATCCGCTAGTCTTCCTCTGCTGTTGAGGTTGGGCCCCTCCTGAGTTTCCCGCCCTCTGGCCACATCTGCTCTGCTTTTGCTCTCCACAATTTTGCCTTTCTAGAATGTCATCAAAATGGGATGTCAAGGGCATCATGTTTTCTGTCTGGCTTCCTCTTCACTTAGTGTACTGCCTTTGAACTTCACATTATTGTCTGTGCTCCAAGTATTCCCCTTTCTTGCAGAGTCATGTCTACTGTGTGGTCATTCCACAATATTTAAATCAACAATGTGTGTAAATATTTGGGATGCTCCTTGTTGTTGCTGGTGGTGAATAAAGCTGCTCTACAGAGTCGTGCATAAATCTTTGAGACACAGTGTTTTCATTTTTTTGCTGAGTAAAAATACACAAATGGAATTTATGGGTCATATGGTAAATGTATATGTATTTTTCAAACATATAACCTGTTGCCAGAATGTTAAGGTACAACTCTATAGTTCCAGGTATGCCAAAAGATGACATTCAAACCCTTGTTCCCAAATAGGAAGATGGGAAGGGCAGGGGAGCATCTATAATCAGTGTAACCGGCCCAGGAGGACAGATAGAAGCTTCAAGATCTGGCTTTGAGGGGAAGAAAGAAACTTCTGAGGCTTTACAGATAAGTGAAACGGGGGTGAGGTTTGCTACCTGGAAGCATCAGAGGATGATCTTGGCCCAGTATGGTCTGTGTCTGCCTGGTCCCTGCCCCAGGCAGGCTCTGCATGGGGTGGGGGCTCCTGCCTAATGGGGAGCCTCAGTTTCCTCTTGGAATAATTGCTCCTGGATGTAACAAAAGCTGGCCATTGGGTACTCCTGCAAAGCCTGGAAATCAGTCATGTGTTCTTCGATGTTTTGGAGGAGGATGAGACAGGCAAGCATTGTTTTACCAGATTTGAGATAGAGACTTATTAAATGATTAACATGCCTACACGAACTGCTGAGCAGGAATGTGACCACCTTCTAGGGTCCTGAAGGAGGCAGATAGAAAAGTGAAGGCAGAGAGACCAAGCCTTACCCTGTTTTTAATTGCTTACTGAATATCTGTAGGGCCAGCCTCTAAGATCCTGTCAGAAAACAAATTGTCTTTCAAAATGCCTTATTATTTTTGCATTTCTACCAATAATATATAGGAGTTCAGCTGGTCCCATGTTCTCATCAACACTTAGTATTGTGCACCTTTTCCCTGTTGTCCATTCTAGGAAACATGCAGGAATAGTTCATTATGGTTTTTTAAATATATAATTTTAAAGAGTAAAAACAAAAGCAAGAAAAAAACAAACACAGAAGCAGGGTAGCTAACAATGACATATATGTTACAGATTTTCAAAGCAAGAATAGCTGATTAACATTGATGACATGTTACCTATTTTTCTCATCAAATCTATTATTCAGATTAACAGATATAGTTATGCAAGATCAGACATATGATTAAATATTACCACATGTTTTTAAGAAATCTCAGGGCCAGGGAGATGGCTCAGTAGAATAAGCACTTGCCTGGCAAATGCAAGGTCCTGAGTTCAATCTCCAGTACTGAAAAAAGAAAAAAAAGACTTAAACTTTTGTTCTTGTCTCTTCTTTTTTATTACATTTTTATAAAAAAATATTTTAAAAGAGTATAGTAATAATAGATATGACATTATGAATGGTACACATTTAGAAGACCAAGATGACAGATATTTAACCATGGTTTTTGTATCACACATTGCTGTCCTCAATGTAGTTGCTTAGTTCTCAAATATCAGCATGCAGAGTTAGTTAAGCTGAGAATTTTACACATTAGCTGCTATTTTAAAAAGCTGATGAAAATTCTTAGTACAATCACCTCAGCCTTCTTGTTTATACAATTGTATGTTTTCCTGTCTTCTTTCTTTCCTCTTCATTGTTTAATCCTTAAGTTCCATTGCTTGCTCTTTAACTGTATCTGTTATGTCTTTCAGATTTTATTTCTTCTTTTGGGTTCTTATGCTAGGACGACAGGATGATATTTACATATGTGGGCCTGGTTTATTTCATTTATGAGTATAGCCTCCAGTTGCATCCACTTAAATATGAAGGTTTCAAGTTTGTCTTTCTTTATAGCTGAGTAATACTTCATTGTATAAAGATACCACATCTTTTTTATCCATCCATTCCTCAGGTGATGGGCATTTTAGTTGTTTCCAAGATTTGGCTATGACAAATTGGGCTGCTATAAACATGGCACACACATATCACTATGGGATGATGTTTTCAGCTCTTTTGGGAAAATTCCAGGGAAGGGGATAGCTGGATTGAATGGAATTTCCAGGCCTAGTTTTTTGACGAATCTCTACACTGATTTCCATAGTGGTTGTACCAGTCTACACTCCCACCAGCAGAGGAGAAGGGTTCCTTTTTCCCTGACCCTCTCTACCATTTGTTGTTAGTTGACTTCCTTGTGATAACCATTCTTCCTGGAGTAAGATGGTATCTCAACAATTTTTAAATTTGAATTTCTCAAATGGCCAGTGATATGGAGCATTTTATTTCATGTATTTATTTACCTTTTGTATTCCTTCCTCTGAGAAGTGTGTATTCATCCCAGATACCCATTTTTCAACAGGGTCTTTAAATTTTGGGGCTCTATTTTTTTTTTTTTACTTCTTTATATATTCTAGATAGAAGACCTTTGTCTAAGTGAATATTGGTTAAGATTTTTTTCCAAATTTGTAGGTTGTCTTTTCACTCTGTTGATAATTTCTGTTGACATGCAGAAATTTCTCAAAAAGAGGAGATCCCAGTTGTTGATTCTTTGAAGTAGTTCCTGGGCAGTTTGATTTTTGTTCATGAACTTTTTGCCTACCTCAATGTCTTCAAGATTTCCTCCTACTTTCTCTTTCAGTAGATACAGTGTTTCTGTTTTAATGTTTAGATCTGTAATCTGTTTTGACTTTAGTTTAGTGCATGGTGAGAGATCTGGCTTTAGTTTTAGTTTTTGGCATATAGAGAGCCAGTTTTTCCAGCACCATTTGTGTTAAAGAGGCTGTCTTTCTTCCAGTGAGCATGTATGGTCCTTTGCCAAAGATAAGATGGCTGACTGTGTTTGTATTTGTATCTGCATCTTCTAATCCATTCCAGTGATCCTTGGGTCTATTTTGTCTCAAGTGCCATGCTGATTTTATCACAGTAGCTTTATAGTGCAATTTCAAGTCAGGGAATTGTAATGCCTCGTGCCTTGACTTTGTTGCCCAGGAAAGCTTTGCTATTCTAGGTCTTTTCTGGTTCCAAATAAATTTTAGGAATGATATCTTTAGATCTGTGAGGTATGCTGGTAGTATTTTAATAGAGATTGCATTAAATCTGTATAATAATTTTGTGAGTATGGCCATCTTTACGATGGGTTCTTGGTATCCAGGAGCAGGGAATATCTTTCTAGCTTCTGAAATCCTCTATGATCTCACTTTTTGGAGTATAGTAATTTTCATTGAGTAGATCTTTTACTTTTTTAGTTAGATTAATACCTAGGTGTTTCATTTTTTTTTTTTTTTTGGGTGCTATTGTGAAGGGCATTGTTGCTCTAATTTGTCTCTCAGTGTGTTTGTTATTTGTGTAGAGGAATTCTACTGATTTTTGGGTATTGACTTTGTAGCCTGCTATATTACTGAATTTGTTTACTAATTCTAGGATCTTCTTGGTAGAGTTTTTTTGGTCTTCCAAGTAGACTATCATGTCATCTGCAAATAATGATAGTTTAACTTCTTCTTTATCTATTCTTGTTTCTTTTATTTCTTTCTCTTGTCTAATGGCTCTAGCTAATAATTCCAGAACTGTATTGAATAGGAGTGATGATAGAGGACATCCTTGTCTTATGCTTGATTTGGGAGTAAAAGATTTCAGTTTTTCCCTATTTAGAATCATGTTGCCTATTGGATTGTCATAGATGGTGTTTACCAGATTGAAGTAGATAGGATCTATTCCAGATTTCTGTAGTACTTTGATTATGAATGAGTGTTAGACTTTGTCAAAAGCCTTTTCTCCATCAGTTGAGATGATCATGTGTGTTTGGATTTGGTCCTATTGGCATAGTGTTTTACTTTTATAGATTTGCATATGTTGAACCTTCCTTGCATCCTGAGATGAATCCTATATG
>PVKN010003879.1:0-35442 GCA_004027915.1 Capromys pilorides | reverse complement strand
TGCTATGTTCCTGAAGTTGATTATCAATTCTAAGAGATTTGTGTGTGTGTGTGTGTGTGTGTGTGTGTGTGTGTGTGTGTGTGTATGTGAAGTTTTTTGGGCCCTCTATGCAGAGCATCATCTACAAATAATGATCTTTTTAAAATGTATTTAGTATAGGACCTACAGTGTCTCACTACACAGGTTGGACTCATAGTGATCCTCTTGTTTTCAGCTTCCCAAGTGCTAGGATTATAGGCTTGTGCCACCATGCCCAATCTCAATCGCTATCTCAGCACACCCCAGGGATGAGGCTGCCACTGCACGCTGGGGATTGAACCCTGGTCCCTGCAGCTGCAGGCTTTTTAGTCTGCTGAGCTATCTGGTTGGCCCTAATGATAATTTAAATTTTTTCTTTTCTATATGTATCCCTTTTTCTTTTCTCTTGCTTAATTGCTTTGGTTGTTTCAAATAGTATGCTAAAGAATAGCGGTGATAGAAGACATCCTTGTCTTGTTTCTAATTTTAAGGGCAATGCTATGATTGATCGATTAGTGCCGGGGATCAAACTCAGGGCCTCACACTTGTCAGGCAGGCACTGTGCTGCTGAGCTACGTCCCCAGCAAGGGTAATGCTTTTGGTTTTCCACATTTAGTATGGTGCTGACTATTGGTCTGTCATAAATAGCCTTTATCCTATTTAGGTGTGGTCCTTCTATACCAGTTTTCTTCAGGGATTTTTTCTTTCTTTCTTTCTTTCTTTCTTTCTTTCTTTCTTTCTTTTTTTTTTTTTGTCTTTTTGAGACAGGGTCTCACTGTGCACTTCAGGCTGGCCTTGAGCTCACTTTTGTAGCCCAGGCTGATCTTGAACTTGCACCGACCCTCCTGCCTCAGTCTCCCAAGTGCTGGGACTATAGGTGCGTGCCACCACGCCCAGCTCTTCAGGGATTTTATAATGAAGGAGTGTTGAATTTTGTCAAAAGCCTTTTCTGCATCTATTGATATGACCATGTGGTTTTTGACCTTGATCCTGTTTATGTGATGTATTAAAGTTATTGACTTATATATGCTGAACACTCCTTGGATCTCTGGGATGAAACCTACTCGATCATGATGTAGCATCTTTTTGATAATGTGCTGTGTTTTATTTGCTAATACCTTCTTGAGGATATTTGCTCATTAGTGAGAACGGTATATAGCTTTCTTTATTATCTGAGTCTTTGTCTGGTTTTGGGATCAGGATGATACTGACTTCCATAAATGGATCTGGGAGCACTCCATCCTTTTCAGTTTCTGTGAAGAACTTGGGGAGTATTGGTGCTATACTAGCCTTAAAAGTTTTAGTAGTGAATCCATCAGGTCCTGCGCTTCAGTTGCTATGTTCTTTATTACTGAATCAATTTCACTGTTAGTTCCTGGGCTGTCAAGGATACTTCTGCCCCCTAGCTCCTGCTTCACGTGACTGTGTCCTCAGTCATACCACAGTCACTCACTGTTTACTCTACAAACGCCACTCAGGGAGAAGTGTCTCACATTCATTTTTTTTTTTTTTTTTTTACTTGTCTATATGAAACAGATTTTATTATTATCTAAAGAAAATACAAAATAGTAGAACAAACAGACAAACATTAGAAATGATACAGAACTTCACCAAACAAATCAATAGGAATTCACCATGTTTCTGCTGTCTCCAACTCCAGTAAGATGCTCCTGGTCCCAGCACGCCACTCCAGCTCCCTGGCACTCCTGGCTGGCAGCTCTCCAGCTGCTCCTGGGGGTGCTGAGGTCTCTCCTCTGCTGAGTGGTTCACCTCTTTTGTATCACTCAATCCTGTTTTTCTCCTCCTCCACCTTGGGATGATTCCCAGGAATACTTCTCTTGCTTCTGTTCCTCTCCTAGCTACTGTGTTCTAGACTCCATTGGCCTTTTTTCCTGAAGAGGCTGAGTTGCTGGCGCTCCCACCATCGTTCTGTTCCTCACTGGAAAGTCTTTATATTCTTTATAATAAGATTATGACATTAAGGAAAGCTACAGTTTTTGTGTATTTATCTTGTATTTAGCCACTTTATTAAATACATACATATAAATTCTCGACTGGTTTTTTTTTTGTTAATTATTTTGGGCTTTTTGAGGAAATAAAATCATTTTCAAGTAGTGATACAGTGCTTGCTCTTTTCTAGAATCTACTGCTTATTTGTTTTTATTTTAGTATTGCATTGGTAAGAGCTCCAGAGCAAGCTACTCATGTAGCTTTATTGTGACAGCATCGCTGACATACTTTCCTGGCTTCTGATGTTACTATGACTAGCTCCAGTTTTGCTCTCTGTCACTTGGTGATTTCTGGTAATTATATCAAGTGGAAGAAACTCCCTTCCATTAGGAGAACATGCCATATTTGAACAAGTGGGTTTTTGGCATCTGTCAAATCACTGATAAAAATCTTTATCTGTTAACATAATAAATATAATAATTCCCTGAATTATCTTTGAATTTCCTGAATAGAAACCTAGTCATGGTATTTTAATGTGTTGCTGGATTTGATTTCCTGGTAGTTTATTCATTTATTTATTTTTTTATTGCTAGCCACAAGTGTTATGTGACATATATGTTTTCTTTGTCTACATTTCTACTCTTTGTTTTGAGGTTTTCCTAGCTAAGTAGTACTGAAAGCTAAAAAAAAATAACTTGTTCTACTAATGGGAACTTACTATATTTTCTTCATAGACTATTTTATGCTCACTTGCTAATCTATCCTCTATTAGCATATTTATTAGATTAACTTTATTATTTTCATTGTTAATATTCTACACTTGCCTTTATGTTCTCCCTACTCATTCTATTAGTTTCACTATGTTTATCATCTTGTCACATATTCCTTGTATTTCAAATAACTTTTTTTTTTTGTCTTTTTGAAACAGGGTCTTACTATGTAGTTCATGCTGGCCTTGTGCTCACTTTTGTAGCTCAGGCTGGTCTCGAACTCACATCAATCCTCCTACCTCAGCCTCCTAAGTGCTGGAATTACAGGCATGCACCACCACACCTGGCTCTCAAATAACTTTTTGTTTATACAGTTCAGAATTACCTTGTTAGTTTTGAAGAGTTATAATTAGTAAATCTACTTGAAAGGGCTGAGGAGATAGCTCAGTGGTGTGGAGGACCGCCTGAGCAACTCTCCTTGAAAGAAAAGTGACTGTCTCCATTTTGACTGAGCTTAACCCTATTTCCTCATAGTGAAATCTACAGAGCTGGCTAGGACTTCTCATTATCCTTTCAGTTGGCCTTAAGCAGTGTATATTGGTCTAGCTGAGGTACTGGTGATAATTTTTGAAGATGGCACACGTGTTTCCCTGATAACAGGATGAAGAGCCAATGCTCCACAGTGTCAGCTGGGATCGAGCCTCAAGATAGAGACTATGCCTTCCTGGGGCTTGAAAGATTACACATCAGAGCTGAAGCACCAAACCCCCAAAATATTCAACACTATCTCAATAGCATAATACAAATTACTTCCTTTGCATATCCTCTCTGAATATTGGTGAATGCAGGCCTCCTACCTAGCCCAGCTCACAATGCTCACCTTCTTCCCATAATTCCCTTCAGTGCTCACCTTCTTCCCACAATTCCATTTTGCAAGTCACTCCCCCTTCTCCAATGAATAAAACCCGAGTGCAGCCCTGGGTTGCTCTCTTGGTTCCAGAAGCCATTTTTATGGTTGGACCTAGGGCCCCTTGGCTCCCCATTAATTAATTATATATATATGTCTTAGTATCTGTGTTATCTCCGTGGGTTGTGCTGGGAGTGGTAGACTGGAGTTAACTTGGTAGAATTCCAATAACGGGTTTTTAGGATTGTAAGTTTAGACTTCTTGGGCTGAGGTGAGAAACAGGAAGGGACTCTGACAAGTGGTGTAAGTACCTGCCTAGCAAGTGCTAAGGTTCTGAGTTCGACCCATAGTGCCAAAAAAAAAAAAAAAAAAAAAAAAAAATCTACTTGAAAATTTTACTGTATATAAATATCCATTCAAGGAACATTTATTGTGCCTCTACTACATACCAAGCACTCTTCTAAGATTTGGGGATTCAACAGTGAACAGCAGACAGCCAAACAGATGAACATCCAAGCCCTCATGAGGCCAGCATTTCAGTGGGGAGGAGAAGTAGTCAGGACATTCAGATCGGAGTCCTGTGACGCTGGAAATCTGGGGAGTGGTCTTCTGGAGTAGCCAGGAGCTGCTCATCTCAAGTCTGGCCAGCCACCACTGTGCTCCAAAGGTAACGGAGAGCCGGTAAGACAGGGACAGGTGAGCATGAGGGACTCCCTCCTCCCTATAGTCCAAGTCTCTTCTCTTGCTCCTGCTGGCCCCTTCTCCAGAGAATGTTCTGAAAGTTGCAGTTTCCCCAAGAGAGAAGCAAATAAACAAGTTCTTCACAGACTGACTGGAGCCAACTGTGAGACAGAAGTCCTCAACTGACTTGGGGGAGCAGCCAGCTTGTCACCCTGGAGTGCCTACACATCTTGCCTTCACCATCAGGACTCTATGCAGCTGCAACCCTATGTGACATGGGCAGCTTTTGTGGCACCAGAAGACTGTGACGGTTGCCACAACGTGGGGTTTACTGCTCACACTCCACCACCCTATCCTTCTGAGAGGTTTTTCTGGCTTTTTTGAGTATGAGGATGTAAACGAATTGCAAATATATACTGGGATTCCACATATTTTGATTTAGGGGAAAACCTGACACTAGCATTACAGTTGTCATCCAATGGCTTCCCAGGCTTGATTTTTTGGGGGATGGGACACAGTTTCTAAATCAAGAGAGTGAACACATTATGGAGGAAGAGGTTATAGCGGTTTGAAATAGAGGGAAGTCGCTGCAGGAAAACGTGCACATGTTTGGTAAGTAACTTCGAGTGTTGTCTTCCAAGTAATCCCCACCCCCATATGCTCTGAATTAATATAACATTGACTGTCCATATACACAGGCCCAACCCTCACATTAGGCCTACACCGTGCCTGTTGGGAACACGTCCCCACTCCTTGCTCTGTTGCTCTCACAGGAGCCAGGTATGCACGGCTCTTCCTCTGCCTCCAGAAATTCTTGCTATAACTCAAACAATCTGAGGAGACCCTGGCTTCAGTGAGATTTCCAAGCCCTAGTGAGAATCATGGAGAAATGAAAAGGACTGGGCTGTTCTTGGGAAATATGAGGATCTAGATACTTAGAAGAAGGGCCTGTTAGCAGGGCCTCAAAGAGGCCATTGCGGCTTCTCCTGTGGGACAAGGCTGAGGCAGGAGGATGTCCATTCACAGGGGTCTCTTGGCTCCTCCTCTGCCTCTCAAAGTAACTGCACTGGCTACCTTTTGGATCACTTCAAAGCCCTGCCTTTGTTGCAGTCTTCTGCCTTAGTTCTAACAAACTATAGAAATCGCAGGACTGGCAATCCTGGCCCTCCAAAGCAAGCAGCCCTTCCGCCTCTCATCGTATCCCTGAAATGAGGTCCCAGGAACTGAGCCAAGCTGACTGCAGCCTCTGCACTGATGCCCAGACCACCCACCTACTGGGTATCTCAGGATGTGTCTGTACAAATGGACTTTCCATCTGGTTTATAAATCATTCCCACCATGACAGCCTTCACTTAGAACACTGTAGAGAGTTACGTGAGACTGGAAAGATTTGTGGTTACAAACCTAGGCTCCTCCAATCCTGGCTTTGCCCTCTTGTAGATTTGAAAGCTGTTACTTCCGCTTTATGTCTTAATTTCCTCTTCTATGAAGTGATAATAGCTAGAGAACCTCCTTCCTGGAGCTGTTGTGGGAACTAAGAAAGTTACCGCATAGGATGAATTTAGAATCTTCCAGGGACACAGACCGCACTTTCCAAGAGTCAGCTGTTACTGACTAGTAACAGGGCTAGTTGGTGCCTCACTTCCCTCCAGGCATAGAGAATTTGAGCGGCAAATTCACACCAAGGGCTGTTCCAACCCCTGTGCTGCCCAAGAGCTTCCTCCTGGGTTCGCAATTCACTGGCCGCAGCCCCCGGACCTTACTTTAGCCTCAGCTTTGCCGCAGCCATCCTTAAGGCTCTGCACTTCTTCATAGCCCTTGGCAAGACTCCCAGGCATCTTCCTGTGCCGTGGGTCTAAGGCCCAGCAGCATAAACAAGCAGGATTTGCGCTGAGGGCCTCTGTAGGGAAATGACCGCTGATAGTTCCCCAGGGATGAGGTCTGGGCGCGCCTGTGTACTTATTTCTCTTCTCTGTTCTTTGTAGACACACTTTCGATTTACTGTGACCCAACTGGTGGTGTAGCCAAGACGTTAACCCCAGCTTGTGTTTAATGGGAGGTGCACAAAGGCAAGGCTCCCAGGGGAAAGGAGAAAGGTTCTTTTTGCTTTGAGTCGCAGTTTTCATTTAATGGCCTAAGTGAAGTAACTTAAAATTTCAAATGAAAAAAGGTGCGTGTTTGTGTGTCTGTGGTACTGGGGACTGAGCTCAGGGACTTTCAACTGAGCTACATTGCCAGTCTGTTTGTAATTTTTCTTTTGAGTGACTCTTGCTGAGTTGTTAAATTGCACCGGCTGGGCTTGAACTTGCGATCTTCCTGTCTCAGTCTCTCAGAGTGCTAGGATTTTAAAAAGTGTCATTTAAAGTTTGCAAGTAAGACAGTTTCTAAAATGCCATCTAACAATCTTTGTTAGGTATTTTCCTCTGGAATACCTAACAAAGGCAGAGAAAAATCAAAACTCATAGCAGCAACAGAAACCAAGATGGCAGTACTTCAGTCATCAGAGACATTTTACCATCTCTGTAAAATGCCCGCAGAACTGGGTATGGGATTGAGCAAGACAGGGTAACACTGAAGAAATGTTACAGAATGAAGGAGAGTAAAGGCACATGATGACAAAATACAACCTATTCTCCTGGACTGGACCCCAGCTAGAGAGGAGAAGACTTGGAGATGGCTGGTAGATTTGGAGAGGTCAGTGGACTGAAAGAGGGCAACCTACCAACGCTGGATTCCTGCTTTGAATGGCTGTATTGTGCTTGTGTAGGAGCTGCCTTGTTTAGGAGGAAATGCCACTGGAGAATTTAGGTGGGGAAAATTAAATCAGCAATTTAAATACTTTAGAAAAAGAATAGGTGAGCAGGACACCCTGGAGCACCCGCATTTCCAGCTACCTTTGAGGTTGAGGCAGGAGGGAGATCTTGTCTGGATGAGAAAATAAAAATAAAAGCAAATACAAAATAAAAAGGTGCACATTTTTTGTAAAAGAATAAAGAAACAGTCATACAGAGAAAGGAGTTGGAACAGTTGTGAAAAAGTTAACAAGGAAAGAAGTGAAGTAAAGGCAATACTGTAGCTTTTTGTGATTATAATTTTTTCTGGAGCTTTTATTTCAAGTTGAATCCTTAAAAACAAGGTGTACAGCCATCACTTTTTCTGTGTAAACAGACAAATGTGTGCATATGCACGCATACATTTATCCAGAAACTCACCCCTAATTCAGGCTCAGTACACAACTGAATCAGAATTCTTTTTCAAGGATTTTTTTTTTTTTTTTTTTTGCCTTTTTTTTTTTAAACTTTATTTATTTACATTAAGGCCAACTCAGCCTGCCTTGGGGGTACGGCCTGGCGGCAGCATGTCATACACAGGGATCAAACCGTGGTCTCTGAGGTTGCCTAAGCTTTCCTAAGCAGGTGGTTTAAACCGCCGAGCCATCTTGAGCCATCTTGCCGGTCCTGAATCAAGAGTTTTGGGGACTGCTGGCCTACTACGTGAGCTTAAAACAAAGCGAAAAGCTGGGTGTGGTGGCGCAAGCCTGTAATTCCTGCACTTCGGAGGCCGAGGCAGGAGGATCATTGCCAAGTTCGAGACCAGCCTGGGCTACAAAGTAAGCTGCAGGTCAGCCTAAACCGCAGAACAAGACCTTGTCTCATAAACAAAAACCCAAAACAAAACACAGCAAACCAAACCAACACACCCTAACCCGTCCCGAAACACTCCCAGGCGGCTGCAGAGCCCACCGACGCCGGCCGCGCCCTCCCGGGCGCACCGCGCTCGCCGCCGGGCGGGCTCCTCCTGCTCCACCGTGGGGCGGTGGGCCGGCCCTCGCCGCCCAGGTGGTCGCGCCCGCCCCGCCCCGCCCCGCCCCGCCCGCGCGGCCTCGGCCGCCCCAGGTGCCGCCGGTGAAAGGCGCGGGCGGCCGCGGGCCTCGCGCGCCGCCATGGACTCCGCGCCCGCGTCGCCCGAACTCAGCCCCGCGCGGCTGGCGGTCGTGGGCGCCCCGCAGGCCGAGGTGCTGGAAGACGTGCTCCGGGAGCAGTTCGGGCCGCTGCCCCACCTGGCCGCCATCTGTCGGCTCAAGCGGCTGCCCTCGGGCGGCTACTCGTCCACCGAGGACCTCCAGCTGGTGCTGGAGCGGCGGCGCGTGGCCAATGCCAAGGAGCGCGAGCGGGTGAGGGGTCCCCAGGGCCACCGCGGCGCGGCCCTCCGCGCCCCTGCCCGTCCCCTCGCTTTAGCCCCGCGCACCCCTCCCACCCTCCCGCCGCCCCGCCGCCCCGCCGCGGCTTCGGCCTCCTGACGTCGGTGGGCGGCCGTGGCCGTGCCGTCCCGCACCTGCGTCCAGCGCCAGTCGTCCCTCACTTTTGTTTTGCTTTAAAGTAAAGAATCAGTGTCCCAGTTCGCGTCCAAATTCCCGCTCAAGCGCTGTCGAGAAAGTGGAGAAGGTGGCTTTCCCAGTTAGGCGCTCCTACAAGGCTGAGGGAATTGTCCAGTGCCGCGATTGGAGCGACATCTGCTGGTAGCTTTCAGGATCTCCATTTGGCAGGCGGTTGGTAATGTTGCGGTTTGGTTGCCTGAGAAGGGGTTCTAGGGGGGCAAGGATTGGAGAAGGGAGGGCAGAGGCCTGCAGAGAGCACCTTGAGGCCCACGCGGGGAGAAATGAATTCTCTTGGCTGTTCCTATAGCCCCCAAACTTTAGTGAACTTGTAAGGAGCAGTACCGAATAGGAGGGCAGAGGAGGGGCAGAAGACATAAGAGAAATTGAAAATTGCAAGGGTGGTGAAGTATGCAATTCTCAGCCACTACACCCTTGATAAAAGTAATACCGCGTGGGCAGTGGAGCCGCATGCATGTATCCCAGCTAGGGAGGCTAAGGCAAGAAATTGCCTTGCGTTTGAGGCCAGCCTGAATTACAGAGAGAGACTCTGTCTCCAAAACCCATAAATAAATCCTGTGATATGACTTGATTGTCCCCAAATGAGACTTTGATCCAGTATTTTAAGTGGTTCTTTCCACCTGGGTGGTACTGCCTCATGGAGAGAACTGACCCTAGCTTTATGCACTAAGGAAGCTAATGACCTTGATCTTTAAAATGACAGACTTAATAACACCTGGAAAATACAGACATGGCTGAAAAAGGGATGGCGACACAACACTGATGATTACTGTGAGCATAAAAATATGACCAGCTTGGTATATGAAAAATGCTGGCTGTGTGTGGTGGTGCATGCCTGGAATCCCAGCACTTGGGAGGCTGAGGCAGGAGAATCAGTGCAGTTTGAGACTAGCCTGGGCTACAAAAATGAGCTCAAGTTCAGTCCTAACTGCATAGCGAGACCCTGTCTTAAGACAAAAAGAAAAAAATGTTATCTAATTTGTAGTAGTTGGATTATTAAAGTTAACTCTTTTTCATGTGTTTATTGGTTGTTGAATTCTCATGTGAAGCCATCTCCTGTGTCTGTTTTGCTAGAGGGTGGCAGAGGGGCTGTCAGTATAACTGAGATGGATTTTTTATTTTTGCCTGTCTCAGGTTGCCTTAAGGATGGACCTGGGGATAGAACCACCATCCCCTGTGCCTGCCTGGAATTGCCCAGGCACGTGCTTAAACCACTGAGCTAACCTGAAATCCCCCAGTATAAATGAGTATATTGGCTTTATGATATAAAGTCAGCTCTCCTATGGCCTGTGTCCTGTTGGAGGGTGAGCATCAGAATTCTAGGTCTTCAGAGCCACCAAGGTACAGTAAGTTCTCAACTTATGAATAAGTCCTGTTCTGAGAGAATTGTTTGTTAATTGGATCTGTTCATAAGCCAACAAAGTAAATCTTACATAGTACACCCATGAAATTCACAACTTGCATGTTTATAAGTTGGGGACCTACTGTATTAGACCCTGGAGAATAGGAGAAAAGAAAAATGAAGGGTCTTTGAATCCATCAATGTGCGGACTCTCACACTTGACTCTAGCATTGACTCGCTGGGAAAGCAGCTGGGAGTGTTGAGGTCACCGTGCTCGAGTGGGCAAGTGTTTTATTCAGCAGCAGTACCACAAGGTAGATATTTTCTACTTTGCAGGTGAAGGCTGGCTCTTAGTGATATAAAGCATCCCACGAATTCTGAGAAAGGGGTTTTAAATACTGGTGTAGTGATGCCAGCCATTGAGCAACTGTGTCACCTGCCTGTGTATCACAATGCACTGTGGACATAGTCTTCAGTCCACCCTCCCGCAAAGTGGCATTATCGTCCCCTCTCCCTGGCCATGAGCTTCAGGGCTCGTGGGAATGTGACCCTTTGGCACTGCCTGCTTAGATTGACCACCCAGATGAGGGGGCAGTGGAAAAGAGCGCTCACAACCCACCTTTGTGGTTGTACAGATGTCTGTACAAGTTAGCTTCTCTGCTGACCCTGTGCCTTTTTGTTTTCTATTTTTGTCCTTTTTGTTTTCTAGATAAAAAATCTCAACCGTGGTTTTGCCAAACTGAAGGCACTTGTGCCATTTCTTCCTCAGAGCAGAAAGCCTAGCAAAGTTGATATCCTTAAAGGTGCAACTGAATACATACAAGTTCTCAATGATGTTTTGGAAGGAGCCAAAGACTCGGAGGTAAAGGCTTAAGAATTTAGAACTATGGTAGATAGCAATTTTGGACCACTTCTACATGTGAGGTATTGAGGCAAACAGTTTATGTATACTTCTCAGTTAATGGTTATAATAATCCTTAGAGGTATTTACAGTCCTCATTTGTGAGAAGAGAAAACTAATGAATGAGTAAAGCCCACACAGCTAAGAAGTATCAGGATTGGAATTTGAAACCAAATGTAGATGGGACCCTGAGCATTTAATTACCTCCTGTCACTGTCCAGGTGCCTAGTGAATCTTTGATAGCATCTCGATAGCTGGGACACAAAACAGAGCTTCCACCAAAGCACTTTGTAGTGGTAGTTTTAACACAGAAAGTGGATTTGTGATAATTTAATGGAACAATACAAAAGAGTCTGCTTTGTAAACTGAAACACCACTGTGTCACCAGCATTATGTGAGTAGGTTAGCGGAAGTGTTCAGCAGGCAGTGAGAGGTGTAGGCTAATGGTATGGCCCCTTCCATGCTTGGGAAAACCCAAAGGTGGGCCTGCAAATGGACCTGCTGGTCGGGGAGGAGAAAAAACCTTTGCAATCCCTGAATGCTATCTTAGTCAGAGGAAGCCATTAGAGTGGAGAAGATGGCAGAGTAAGATTTTCAGGGGGATGGTTATAAAGTTGAGAAGGAGAAAATCTTGGGAAACTAAGGGTGGAAAGAAGATGTTACATAGACAACGGAAGGCCAAGACCAGAAGGCAACCAGGGCTAGCATTTGAGAGGCAGGAGAGGAAGGGACTAGAAGCCAACTCAAAGGAGGCTGAAGTACATTATTGGTAAATATCTGAGGTTTAAGCAGAAGGAAGTGGCAAAGTTCAAGTCCATGTAACCTGGAAGTCTGAGGGTAGAGAGGAGGATCAAAAGAATGAAAAGAAGGAAACCGTTAGCTCAAGTGGAAGTCTCTTGAGGCAAAGAAGAGAGGTACTAGAAGAGGAATATTCTAAAAATTATAGTAACATTTTTGCTGTCTTCTTCATTTTGCCCTCTAGTCTATTCAGGTGACTGCCAGGAAGACAGCTTTGGATTACTTTTTCCTATTGGCCAGATTGAGTGGTTTGGTTGTGGCATGGTCACAGTGGTCAGACATGTGCACCGCACTGCCTTAGTTTTTATTCATGTTTTAATAGTATAGCAGAAGCACTTTGTTCTGTGCTGTATTCACTAAAAGCTACAAGGTACAAGATTCATTAAAAGATGGTCTGCCCTATACCATACCATTTTAAATGCAATTGCCTATTACATAACATTTTAAGAATACAGAAGAACTTTCCTCTCCATAGTATCTTAAGCATTGCCTATATTGTGGAAATGAATCCTAATCAGTTAAATGTTTGATGTATATTGATATGAACCCTAAAAGTGTGACTGTCATATTATACTGTTTGACAATTAACATGGTTTCTAGAAACAAGACACAGATAAGCAGAACTATAGCCACAGAACTCCTGAACCACATATATCCTTGGCTAGAGAGCTATCCAAAAACATTAGCCAACATACCAGCTGTGCCTTGAAGAATGAAGAGGAAAGGCCCTGGGCAGATGGTGGCAGTGGAGAGCCTGCATACGCTCGTTGCAAGAGCATGCCGCCTGTGACTAGGAGTTATTTCACTGGCCAGGAGTCTGGTAAAGTATTCCTTTTTAAATTGCCATGTAGATACCCAAAAGCTCACTGTGTATACCTTGAGCTGTGTGTCATTTTCTGTGCTAAAAGCTGATTAAAAGAAGAAAATTTTGCAAAAGCACCTGAGTAGGGAGGATGAAGCTTTTTAATGTAGAAGGTTATTGCACTCCTAAATTAGTTGGTAGGAACTCACAGGTAGGGGAAATTCCTCCAGCATGACACAATATAGAACTAAGTTCATTTTTGAAAAGATCTTATTTAATACATCAAAAGGATTTCTGGATTCTGTGGTCTCCAAGAAAAGAAGTAGGTAGCTTGCTACATATGAAGATTCATGGTGAGCCTATGAGAGCAGGGGCTGTATGTAAAGAAGTCTTTTCTAAGTAATAACAAAGCAGTTTATTGTAATGACTCGTCGTACTTTGTCAAACTAAAGAGGTAGCTGGAAGTAGTGGCATGCTCCGTCCAGGAGGTGCATGGTTGGCTTTTCCTGTGGATCAGTGCTACACAGTTGAGGTTCCTCGCTCTGTCCTCTTCCATAAAAAGCGCTGTTGAAAGAAGAAAGACTTGTAGGAAACTGAGCCAAACACAGTGTTGTTGCTGCGATGTAAGGGAAAATGGGAGCTATGGAGTCTCAAATGATGGTGGGAAGCAGTTTAGAACAGTGGGTGCATAGAGGCTCTGGAGACAGGCCGCTGGGATTCCAACCTGGGTTTCATCATTTGTTAGCCATGTGACTTTGTATGAGTTACTGGACCTCTTTGATCCTCAGTTTCCTCCTCTATAGAATGGGAATGATAACTGCACCTCCTTCCACATGGGAGAGTCAAATGCTATCGTGTCAGTGAAATTCTAGCATGTCGCTCTGCATATCACTGTTCACCTGGACAGATATTGAACTGGCTCACCACAAGCAATCCATGTTGGATGGGAAACACTAATAAAGCACAGGCTTACCCGCTCTGTTTGGGAAGTAGTTTGGGTTTTCTCACTTGGCTTTTATCAGTGGTTTATCTGATTTGACTTTTTCATAGGCTTCCTATTTGCTCACGTGTAAGTCTTGGCTTTCATTTCTGATTTGGTGGCTGTTTTCCAACTATTTCATTCTAATATAAGCTTGGTCAAGATTTTCATATTCTGGTTGTTTGAAACGGCAAACTTCTCTTGCCTGATGCTTAGGAGACAATTCTTGTTGCTACCACGAGAGGGCACATGGGTGAGTGGGACCGAAAGAGTGAAAAAAATGGCTTGACATGGACCTTTATCCTGGCTATCTCGGTTCATAATAATAATGCTCCCACTAATGTTGGTGTTAATGTATCCTAGATATCAAGGTGAGAATAAGACATATTAAATCCCCATTGGTCCTTGTTATCATCTCAGACTTTTCTGTCAGTTCTGTTGGACCTGGTTTGGGGTAGGAGGCTGTAGTGACTATAAATGGGTGGCCCTTGTTCTCTGGGGGATCGTAGAACCTGAGATAGGCCACATATAGCACATTAATTTAAGGTGTGAACTAATATTTACAATGACCAAAAAAGTTCTCCCTGGAATTTTCTTTTTATACAAGGAATAAGGCACTTAATTTTTAGCCTTTGTAGCTCACCAAATTTGTGAATTGGAAGTGTATGTTAAGTTTTAGGGTGATACCACATAGATAACTTCTGTCAGGGGTGACTTTCAAGGCTTGGTTGTAGGTGCATTCTTATATTTTATCAGTTTTTCAAGTATTTCTCATCTCCTTCCAAATCACTCATCTTTAGCATAAAAATTCTGAAATAACAATCTATAGAAAGTCTCCAAATATAATAAAAATAACTTTTGTTCCTAATCTATTTGGGAATGAGCTGCCAACCTGACAATCCTATCATTTTTTAATGTTTTATTAAGGGACAGGGTCTTGCTAAATTGCTCAGACAGAGCTTAAATTTGGAACCCTCTTGCCTGCAATTCCCACAGTGCTGGAATTGTAGGCATGCACTCTCCTCATACCTAATTACATCAGTGTTTCCTATGAGCAGGGACATTCTGCTAGCATAAGCATAACACAATCATGAAATATGTAAATCAGTGTCCATAGATTGTTGTTATGCAGTTTTCAGGCCCCATTAAAGTTTCACCAGTAGTCTCTAGGGCTGGCCAAATAGTTCAGCAGATTAAAGCACCTGCCCTGCCAGCCCTGCTCCTGGGGCACTGCGATAG
This sequence comes from Capromys pilorides, assembly GCA_004027915.1. Taxonomy (NCBI): domain Eukaryota; kingdom Metazoa; phylum Chordata; class Mammalia; order Rodentia; family Capromyidae; genus Capromys; species Capromys pilorides. The sequence goes on along the minus strand of PVKN010003879.1, from coordinate 20,719 downwards.
CAATTGAGACTGGACGTGGTGGCTTGTGCCTGTAATCCCAGCTCTTTTTGGAGGCTGAACACAGGCAGATCACTACAAGGTTGATCTATGTAGTGAGACCCTGCAGATACTGTAGACTCTTACTAAAATACAAAAAATAAAGTTTCACCAGTAGTCTCAATAATGTCCTTTCTGAGCAAAAAGACGTAGCTGAGAATTATAATTGCATCTCATTGTCCGATCTCTGTAGCTCCCTTCATCACTGGCTTTTCTGTGACTTTTATGACGCTGGCACTTTTAAAGACTCTGAACCAGTTTGGTAGACTGTTTCTTGATCTGCCTTATCGGTTTCCTCTGATTAGATTCAGACTTCGGCAGGAACCACAGCAGGGCTGCTGCTTTTATATCCATTGACTCCTACCAGATGTGGCAGGTTTCAGTTTGTGCCACTTTGGGCTTCTGCTTTCCTCTCCTTGGCTCCTGTAGTTCACCTAGGCCAGCACTTATTGTAGGTTGGGTGTCTTGTCCTGCTTCACCTAGGACCTTGATGCCTACTTTGGATAACCATGAGTCTCCTTTACCTTACTATAACCGAGCCACTGGCATTAATTCTGAATTTTTCAAAAAGTAGGAGGAAGAGAAATTCATTTTTCTGTGAAGTGCTTGTTGTTCAGCCATCTTCCTGGCTAGTTTTTTCTGTTAACATATCTAATTGAGATCTTGTTTACATGTGATTTGAACAGTTGTTCACCATCACTTTTACGAACTTTCTAAAAGGCTTTTTATAATCAGGAATCAAGATGGGGCCAAGGTACAGGAGCTAAGGAATGCTCAGGTTAGTGTTCCTTTGACAAAAGGATCCTGGTAAGACTTCAGGCCAGTGGACTGACTATTTGGAATTTCAGAATTCTGGCCAGATACCCAAAGTGGAGACCCTCCGGGCTCTTGCAGCTGATGTAGCTCAGCTGAGATGCACAGGGCATGCAGAGGGCCTTGGGAGCTGGGAAGCAGCCTCTCTCCAGCTTCAGTGTGCTGCAGAGGCACCCTTGTTCCTGCTTTCAGAGAGGACGTGGGGAGTAGAATTCTTGGTGTTGGCAAGGATGGGCACTTTTGGGGATTTGGAAGTGGTATCAGAACAGGCTATGTGGGATCAACAGCATTCCTCAGAGGCAGAATCCTGAACAAAGAATACAAGAATCTGCTGATGGCAGGGACAGAGATTAATTTCTGGGGCCAGAGCCGCCAGAGAGGGCCATGACCCCCATGAAATCGTGCAGCTGGTCTTGGTAGGTGTAAGATTAATTTCAAGGTCTAGAGGAAGCTGCTGCAAATTGGAGTGTGAGGTGTAGATCCTTTTCCATGTTGGGATTGGGTATTATTGGGCAGTGTCATGCTGGCTGTCCTGCCACTGGTTTATTCCTTTTCTCATCATTTGTGACAATAGCTTAGGCAATTCATATCATAGATGGCCATGAATTGTATTCAAGGTTGCCTGTGATACAGTGGAGGCTACATCTCTCTCTGAATAAAGACCAGCTTCAGTTTTGGAGTGGAGTGCCAAGAGTCCTAGGATTGCAGGGGCTTTGGGAAGGGACCTGTGGATGAACACGCTGTCCTGAAAGGAGCCTAAGTGCATTGCCAGCGTACATTTCTAAACTTTGTTATGTTACGGGAAAGTTTCTTGAAGGCCTGGAAGGAAGCCTGTGGGGGTGGTAGATTTTTACTTTTCTCCAGATTATAATAGTCTGTGAAGTTAATCCTTGGGGATATTTTTAAAATAGCATTTTAAGCTGTGAAGTGAGGTGGTCTGACTAGTTGGGAGGAATTTATTAGCACCTTTGGGAAGTCCTAAAGCAGTGATGGTGAGCCTGGTAGAGCTTTCAACGATAGCTTGCTGTGCACGCAGCATGTGTCATGCATTCGCCACCTCTGCCCTGGAGCCTCTTTTGTCTTCCATCTCATGTCCCTCCTGCCCTAGAAGAGATAGTAACAGTTTTATCTTAGTATCATGTTATAATCTAAGTTTTTGCATGGTAAGCAGGTTTTTCTGCCCCAGACATCATTGGTGGAGCAGATTCTAATGAAGTTCATCAGAGTACTTCGGAAGATTGAATTCCCCCTCCTTTTTTTTTTTGGTACTGGGGGTTGAACCCAGAGCCTTGCATTGAGCTACGTCTCTATCCCTTTTTAATATTTTATTTTGGGACAAGGTCTTGCTAAGTTGCTCAGGTTGGGCTTGAATGTGGGATCTCCTGGCTCAGATTCCCAGAGTGCTGGATTCTAAGCACCCACTTCTGTGCCTGGCTGAATTTGTGTGTTTTTTGTTTGTTTGGTTTTTTTTTGAAAGAGAATTATGCCTTTATTCCTCGCTTTGCCAATGAGGCAGGCTGAATAGTTTGCTTTTTGGTAATCAGTCAAAGAGACCAAATCCCATATCCTCATCTGACTCCTCCGACTCTTCCTTGGTTTCCACCTTGGCTGGGGCGGCTGCAGCAGCAGGAGCAGCAGTGTTGGCTGCAGCAACAGGGGCAGCAGCCACAAATGCAGCTGGATCAGCTAAGAGGGCCTTGACCTCTTCAGCAAGTGGGAAAGTGTAATCAGTCTCCACAGACAAAGCCAGGACCCGCTTGTACCCATTGATGATAGAATGGGGCACTGATGCAACAGTTGGGTAACCAATCTGCAGACAAACGCTGGCAACCTTGCGGACACCCTCCAGAAAGCGAGAATGCAGAGTTTCCTCCGTAATGTCAAGGACTTCTGGGTTGTAGATGCTTCCACTGTCAAATGCTTGCTGAATAATCAGCCCAAAGGAGAATGGGGAGATGTCCAACATGTTCAGGAAGGTCGCCTCGCTGGCTCCCACTTTGTCTCCAGTCTTAATCAGCTGTACGTTGCTAAGGATTTCAATGGTGCCCCTGGAGATTTTCGTGGTGATGCCCAGAGCCTGGAAGAAGGAGGTCTTCTCAGGCCCCAGGCCAGTGTTCTGGGCTGGCACAGTGACTTCACATGGTGCAATGGCACCTGCATGGGCAGCAGCAGGCACCTTATTCGCCAGCAGCATATCCCTGATCTCAGTGAGATCCTCTTTGGTGAACACAAAGCCCACATTCCCCTGGATGAGGCAACAGTTTCTCCAGGGCTGGGTTGTTCTCCAGATGTCCTCGGATAGCCTTGCGCATCATGATATTCTTGCCCATCAGCACCACAGCCTTCCCTCGGAGGGACATTCAAATCTGCTGCATCTGCTTGGAGCCCACATTGTCTGCTCCCACAATGAAGCATTTTGGATAATCATCCAAAAGTTGGATGATCTTAAGGAAGTAGTTGGATTTCCAGGTCGCCCTGTCTTCCCTAGGCATCACGGCGGTGCGTCAGGGATTGCCTTGGAGGGTTTAAAGACGATGTCACTCTCACAAGGACACCTGGAACGAGCTGAATTTGTGTTTTGACAGGTGCTGTTTGCTGCAGTCCCCACCACTCCTTGTTGCTGCATTAGTGCATCTCACCTGTTTAGGTAATTTACCATGGAGGACTCAGGGCATTGGGGCCCTGGGAAGCCTGTCCAGTGACTACCTTTAGCTCAGAATTTCACTGTTTTCTAAGCTTTGGGACTCTAGGAAATGGTGCTTTGGTGGTACCTATGCTTGTGGTTCCCTGGGACTTTGGATGGGTAAGCTGTGTGGGATATGCAAGACAGGAAAGGTTTATCTTCGGAATGATGACAACTCTAGTGGGTCATTCTCTGGTTGCAGCTGTTGAAGAAGAAACCCAACTGAACACCTGGGGAAAATTCTTAGAGCTAAATTTGATTGAGAGAAGAAGAAAATATTAAAAGGATAAAAAAATTTTATTGTGAAATAACAGGAGATTTTTTTTTGTCAGAATTTTAATTTTTCTATGGGCACAGAAGGTTGGATTGATTGTGAATACAGGTTCATATTATTTTGGTGTGTGTATTTATGTATACACACGTGGGAATCTAGTGGGCATTTTTATGACAATACTACTTGGTATGTGGCTTAACTCTATCTGTAAGTAAAACATTTGAGAAAGATAATAATTATTTTCCTACTTCCACATAGATAATGGAGACTTTTGGTAAAATTCATTGCATAAGTTTCACCCTATTCTGCTGGACTGCTAGAAGGACTGTTTACATGAGATTTTATAAAGGACCGTACAAAGGTCCATCTCATTTGTCCTAGTTAAATACAGAGGAGAAAGGAAGAATTGGATGGATGAGTCTTACAGGGGTGTGACCAGACTTTTTATGATGTATTCTCTCTTGAGACAGTTGGTTCTTTGGGTTACCCAGAAACCAGCAAACGCTAGAACACCATGAGCTAAGCCTATTTCCCAAGGAAGATCAGTATGCCTCACCACCCTGGACACCCTAATTCTTGAGCTATCCAGAACAGATAGGGGATAAAAAGGACTTCAAGGATGAAGTATTAATGGCAGATCTCCTCTTGTGGAGTGGTAAAGGGAGTATAAATGAACTTGATTATATTAGAGGCTTTTCTGGTATATTTTGGGTTCCTCCTCTTGGAAAGCTTGTCTCTCCTCACATCCTTCTAGCTATTCACATGTGGAAAACAAGTCTGAGGTAAGGAACCAAGGGATAAAGTCCCCAGACATCATATGATCAGGATCAGGATCCCAAGGAAGAGGCTAAGGCTACATTTGGTGGCCGGTGTTTCCCTCATTATAAGGAGCTTCATCTGCTACCTACATACCTATCCCTCTTCACTTGTGAAAGTGGGGCTTGTGGCTTCAATACTGGTTTCCAGTTTCTTGGTCCTGGTTGAACTTTCACCCAGTTGAGGCAGGACTGGCAGATGTACAAAAATATAGTCTTATTTCCTGTACTGCATTCTGCTTCTGTCTTTAAGTTTGTTTGTTTGTTTGTTTATTTATTTATGTTATGGCTGGCTCAGCCTACCCTGGGGGTGGGCCTGGCACAGCATGTGGTACCGGGGATCGAACCTCGGTTCCTGATGTTGCCTAAGCTGGCCTAAGCAGGAGCTTTAGACTGCTGAGCTATCTTGCCGGCCCCTCTACTTTCTGAGACATCAGCAAGACCCTTATGGTGTGGATAGTGGGAAAATTTTATCTTGCCCCAGAAAGATCATCACCTTCAAATAAATACTGGATCCCTCCAGGGGCTCTGGAGAAAAGGCATAGCAAAACCATGGACAGTCACAGTAGATGTCGGCTTCTTTCTAGACAGAGGAGTCAAAGGGGCAGCCAGGGTCTCCTTCCACTTGCCACAGTGCACCCTTGGCACTATGCCTAGAGACAGAGAAGGGTTTGGGAGGCTGCTTAAGAAGAAACAAGCCTCAATTTGATTCTGACAAGGACAACACTGATAAACTTAAGAATGTTTTCCAGTCAGAATACTTAAATATGTGTTATAGTCCTAGAATTTTCAATCTACCTCTTAAAAACAAAATAAAACAATGTTTTAAAATACACTGTAGGCTGATAGAGTTTATTTTTTAACACTAGGCAAACCAGCAATATGAACCAGTGTCTTAGGGTTAAAACATTTCAGCTATGTAAAGAGGGTTTTTTTTTTTAAGTAAAGTTTCTAAAGCTAAGTATGAGCAACAATATAAATCTTTTTTTTTTTAACAATATGAATCTTGATTACAGGAATGTTGGTAAGACTCAATTAAGTTCAGAAAAAAGTAATTTATATGTACTTTGTGCGAGATATTTCCTGGCACTTTATACATACTAATCTATTTAAATTTTACAACCTTGTGATGCACAGTTACATCCATTTTACATGTGAGGGATCTAAGGAATAGAATTAATTTGCCCAGTACCCAGCAAGTCAACGAAGTGGTGGAGTTGAGGGTCATAGTCTTTTTAACAACTTTCTATTTCAACAAAACCCAGCCGTGAAATGTAAATGAGAGTAGATTAGAAAATAAAAAATTTAAATTAAAGCACTTCATGAAAGTGATTTTTCCATCCACAATTATGTATTTGTTCCAATATCTGAATTGCCTATGAGTTGAGTATTTTTCAATCATGGGCTTGTTTATTCTTTTGAATTGAGATTTTAGAAAATAGAGAAGATACGTGATGGATTCACAGGCTTAGTAAAACCTCTGCTGAGAATGTGCTAAAATGCTTCCAAGTTTTTCCATGTACAATGGGTTTAGAAATCATGATAATGTATATGAATCACACTGTGGGCTCTGTGCTTGATTTTTCTATCATAGACATATGCAACTTATTAAGTATTAGTTAGTGACTTGACAGTTTTCTATTGTGGAACACTTAAGTTTCCTTCAACTTTTTCTTCTTATAAACATGGCAAATAACCTGATGCATGTACCCTTTTCTGTTTCTTGTATTTTTTTCCAGGATAGAGTTGCAGGAGTAGGATTCCTGGCTCACAGGTGGGTACATTAGATGTCTTGATGCCCAGTGCCCACTTATAATGCCCAGCAATGTATGAGAGCTAATTATGTTATGTTTTTACCAATGATGAGACCTACTAAAATCTATGAAATATGATATATTTAAATTTAACAGATTTTATTACTAATGGAATTAAATCTTTTACCTTTTTTTTTGTTTTTGCCCTGGGGATCAAAGCCAGGGCCTCATATGCTGAGCATGTGTATGTGTTGTCCCTCTGACTGACACCCTCAGCCTCCCTATTTCTCATATTTCTTTATTTGTTGTATTTCTTTTGTGAACTGTCTCTTCTGATTTTTCAGTCATTTACAATGAACTTTCTTTTCTATTTCAGACCCCTACAAATACAAAAGTGAAAAGGCCCAGGATTACCATATAGGGACAAATAAATACAGTCTTGAAAGTTTGGACTCTGAGGTTTTGTTGGGAGTGTGTGTGTGTGAAGACATTTGCAATAACTCAAATTTAACAATTTTTAAATGTCCTTGCCTATCACAAGTTTACTCACTTATATTTTCCATTTCATGCTTTGAAGAAACAGGCTTTAGGATCTTCTACCTTTGTTCCTAACCTCTCAAAAGATTTCCATTCTTTCCAGGAGCTATATCTAATTTTTACCATTTATTTTTAATCACTTTGAGGAATTAATGACTATTACCTTTCCCAGGGATTTGATCTTCTTTTTGTTATATTGGGTATTGAATAGACAGAGCACTAAGCTTCATCCATAGTCTTTACTTAATTTTAAGTTAGAACCGATGTCTTGCTCAGTTCTCCACCTTGGGCTTGAATTTGCAGTCCTCCGTATTGGCCTCCCATGTAGCTGAGAATACTGGCCTGTGCCAGTTTGCCATGCTGGAAATTAATGTTTAAGCAGAATGCCAGTTTAAGGTAGGTGAATGTGGAATTTCAGGTGTTGCCCCCATGAGAATGAGGATTTTCAGAGTTTTCTAAGTGCCCAGCTAAAATTCCCTTTCTGGGTATCTTCCCAGAAGAATTAAAAACATACCATAGAAATATATGTGTACTCATGTTTGTAGTAGCACAATTTGTAATAGCTAGGTCTTGGAAACAACCCAAATGCTCATCAACTGAGGGATGGATAAAAGAGATGTCTTTTTATATAATGGAGTGCTACTTGGCCATTAAGGAGGATGAACTGGAGATTATTATTATTATTATTATTATTATTATTATTATTGATACCAGAGATTGAATTTAGGACCTTGCACTTGCCAGGCAAGCACTTACTCCACTGGGCTATCTCCATGGCCCCAAGACTTTGTTTTAATGGATGCAACTTGAGACCATAGTCATAAGTAAAATAAACCAGATGCACATAATGTAAACATCGTATTGTGTCAATGTGAGAAGCTGAAAGAGTAAGATCCAAAATGTATAATAGATATTGTAAAATGGGAAGAAACTTGAAAACAAAAGAGCAACTGGGATGGAATGGAGAAAAGGAGGGGAAAAGCATAGATAAAGATGGTTACACTACTAATTCTCCTAGTTCATTGAAGAGAAAGGTTTGTGCTACAGGACAGTTAAGTGCCTGTATCCTGTGGGCTCAAACTTGTGATCTTCCTGTCTCAGCATTCTAGAGTGCTGGGATTCTAGGTGTGCAACATCATGCCTAGCTATATGTCCTCTTATAAGTACACCAGTCACATTGGAACAAAGCTAACATATGGTCCAATAGTATCTTCGTTACCTCTTGAAGGGATCTAGTTCCAGTTACATTCTAAGGTCCTGAAGGTCATGACTTCAACATACAAATATTAAGAGAGGGTAGAGTACCTCCATAACAGGGCAGTACTGTTACTTTCCCTTCATACCTGGGAAGAGACCAGGGATCAGTGGCTTTCCTGACCCCCAACGTGGGTCTCCTTTCAGGTTAGTCTTCAGCCACAGGATGGCTAACTTACATTTGTTGGGGAAATAGTGTCTTCAGATGATGTAGACTTAGCTTTTCTTTGATCTTGCTTTGAAAGTCCCCCCTCCCTTCTGTCTTAAATTGTCTCCTCTGAAGTTCATCATGGTCTGAGTAGTTAGGAGGCAAACCCCCAAAGAACCTGTCATAGAAAAGGAACATGGCATAGGAAAGAAAAGATACAGAAGATGCTGACTGAGGTTACTGCTATGGGCAGCTGGGGTTCAGTCCTGCTGAGACACTCTCAGAGATCATATAAAACCCACCTCTGAGGCATCTCAGTTTGCAGGGTGAGCAAACCAGGTGACTGATCCACAAACTCCCCATAGCCATGAGTTGAAGGCTGGTCCCTAGGGGTGTTAACTTCTCTAGCATTCTCAGCATTCTTCGGGGAAGGCCACCAATAGTGTACCCCTGGAGAATGCTAACACTCTGTATTATCTATGTTGCATAACATTACTCCAAGCTTACAAACTTAGACAACAGATTTGTCAACAGTTTCTTGGGGGCAGAAGATAAATCTGGATTGGTTTAACTGGTCCTCTGCATCAAGGTTTCTTGAAGTGTGCAGGGCTAGGATCTGTGCTAAAGGCTTGGCGACAGAAGGTTCTACCTCTAAGCTCAGCTCAGGGGCCTGCTAGCAGTATTCGTTTCCTCTGGGATATGGATTGGATGCTACCCTCACTTCCTTGCCACGTGGGTCTCTCCAATATGGCTAGTTAATGAAGCATGCAGGGAAGAAGGCAATCAAGCATCTGCTAGTGCTGCGAAGTGTCTTACATAATATAACTGCAGAAATGACATCTCATCACCTTGGCTGTATTCCATAGGGTAGAGCCAAGTCCTGGGTTGCACCTGAGGGAAGTGAGTTGTATAGGGTGTGAAACCCAGGAGATGGGGGTCCATGGGGCCAGCTTAGGGGTTGTCTCAAAAGAACTGTGTACGCACTGCACAGCCGTCTTCTCTCTACAAGTTATTACTGTTCAAAAACATTTTTGTCAGAAGACCTAGAGACAAAATAATTTTATGGCAAATCAAAAATCTAATTTTATGTTTGACTTGACCACAGGGGTTAGCTATGTTCATGTCAGGCATGGGTTCTCTTGTGCTTTTCTGTCCTGAATTGAGGGCTAGGTATCCAGCGCCTGCTCCAGTGGTAACTTGGAAGGCTTCTGGGCTTGGTGAAGGGTGCAAGATTTTTGTGAGTTTGAAATTGAGTGAGAATTTCTAGAAATTCAATGAAAATTTTACATAGATTATTAACAAGGAGCTTAAGGAAGTCTGACATCAGAACAGTGCGTGGAGCCATGATTCTTAGCCCTGATACTCAGGTGGCATCTGGGGGATGTGGAATATATTTTCTTTTTAAATCCTGTGATGGCCAGAGGAACAGAGGGGTTTCTTTTTGGGAAGAAAGAAAGCCTATCTGCCTTATTAGTGTCTTGTAACAATTCTGCTTTTAAATATCTTTTTTATTTTTTTCCTTTGTGTCTTTTGAGAACCCATGACACATGGTAGTTAGGGCCTCTGAGCTCTAGGCTGGAGTCCTTGAGCTTGAGTACTGGCATGGCCAACTATTAGCTGTGCAACCCCAAGAAATTTCTTATCCTCTGTGTCCCAGTTTCATCTGTAAAATGAGGATACTACTGTGATCATTTTCATGGTGTTCTTGTGAGGATTAATTGAGTAAGAATTCACGTAAAGGTTTCAGAACACACCAGGAGTCCATGAGGGTTTGCTGTTGTTAGTTTGAGAAAACTAATACACTAAGGAGAGAAATTTGAGTGATAGAGATGATTGAGAGGATTTAGGAAACCTGGTATTTCTATACTAGACAAAATTCTCTGTTCATGTTGGGGTTCTACTTAGGAATGCAGCTCACTTTCCCTGTGGTTTCTCTGCTTTGGAGAATAGGTATCTAGGTGCCTAGGTTTCTTTCTGCTTGGGTACCAATACTGTCACAGCCTCTGCAAACAAACACATCACTGCAGAGCTTCCTTGGCTTACAGACCTTGGGGATGGAGGCTGGGGAAAGGAAAGGGTTGCCTGTTCGTGTCCAAACCTGCTGTAGTTCTCCTGGCAGGCTTCTGCAGGAGAATGAGGAGAGGCCTTGCGAGGAAGGATAGGAATGAGGGAAAAGACCTGAGAGAGTGCAGGGTTCAGGCCTGTGGAGGTTGGGTGGTGGTGTGGGGAGTGAAGGAGAAACTGACCGTGGCCTATGAAGCCTGCAGCCTGTTCTGGGGTTGCTGTGATGGTGCTCTTTTCTAAGACAGTAGTAGCTCACACAGTGGAGATGCTTAAATGCTAGTGTGCAAAGAAATCACTAGGAGTGTGTGTTGAAAACATTAATGTCCAGGGAGATAGCTCAGTGGAATAAGTGCTTGCCTGGCAAGTGCAAGGTTCTGAGTTCAATCCCTGGTACTGCAAAAACAAAACATGAATGCCAGGGGTCCACCTACAGAGATTCTGCTTCCACAGCAATGTATCTGAGGTGTGAGGGGAAACCAGAAGGAGCAGAAGTGCTGGGGTCTGGCTTGGGGTCTACGGCTAGCGTGAGTTTTGGCTTGGAATGAATGTTGATTTAGGGGAGCTCTGGGAGCCTCCTGGAGATTATGAAGGTGTGGAGTCCCAGGCTGCCGCTTGATGCTTACTATCGAGGGCCAGGCTAGAGAGATGCTGTACAGAGCGCCATAGATGATCCAGTTAGTGCCTCTGGAGAGTTAAGAGGCCTCGTCAAGGTCACAGGGCCGATTAATGGCAGGTCTGAGACTGCGGCCAATTTCCTGGAACCCCATGGGCTTCCACACTCACTACACACCTGCTCCCACGGGACTCTGAAGCTGGGGAGAGAGGAAGCAGTGAGTTTGAGAGGGCCGGGCCATAACAAAAATGTGTCCCACTTGAAGACGGAGTCAGAATAGGGAAAATTCTGGTTTAGAATTTAGTCAACAATTGCTATGAACATCACTAACAGACTTAGCGCCCAAAGGCATGGTGCCTTTTCCTGACCAAAAATGTATTCCAGTGTAAGCCTTTTTTTTTTTTTTCTTTTTTAACTTAATTTTTTTTTAACCCGGGGGGCAAACAGCCCCTAAGTAAGGGGCGCTTTGCTTTCCTTTTCCTTTCTTGCAAGCAACAGACTGCCCACTTGGTGCTGGGGCTGGTAGGGCAGGGAGCTGCGCTGAACGGTGGACGCGGCAGGCAGCCGGCGCGGGGCTGCGGCAGCGGCGGCGACACTGCGGGCGCGGGCGGGGACACTGCAGCACTGGGCGCTCTGGCGCCGGCCGCAGCCCGCTGGAGGGGGCGCTGTGGCACGCAAGGCGGCCTTTTGTCAGCGCGCGGCGGCGAGGAGCCCTCATTTCCTCTTAGCCTCCTGCGGGAAATGGATTTAATTCTGACCGTAGGGCCGTGAGGGGCGCGCGGGAACGGGAGCCTTTGTCAAGAAGCGGCCGCGCCGCGCTCGCTCTGCCGTCCGCACCCGAGCCGCCCCGCCGCGGGATTCCGGGTCGCTCTACCCAGTGCGGCTGCAGCATGGGTGGGAAGCGCGGCTCTGCAGAGTAGCCAGGGTTGCCGGGTGGCTTGATGAAGCGCGTCCCCAAACCCCACGGAAACCCCAGCCCGACCCGCAGCGGCACGCCGGAGATGGACGGGATGCAGGGCAGGCGGTAAGCAAGGCCTTCTCGGAAGGGCCCGGCGCGCCGCGTCGCGGGGCGTTGGAGGCACCAAGACCTCAGGTGCCGAGTGCGAGGCAGCCGGCTGGTCCAGCGAGGCGAGCTGCTGTCCAGAGCCGCTGCTGGGCTGGGCGCGCAGTTATCCGCGGTGCAGCCCTGGCCGTGGCTGCGTACTGGACGCCTCAAGGGTTCTGGCTGTGATGTAACATTTGGAAATCCGGGCTGTAAGTGCGAGTCCCGGTAGGCGGACGGTGGGACTCTGCGGTGGCGAGTACGCCCGGCCAGACCCGTGGGGCTTTCTTGGGTCTGAGTCTCCCTCGCCCGGGCGGGTTGCCCGTCCTTCCCCTCCCCTCCCTGACGTCCCCTTTCCTCCCCACCCTTCTGTTCCGGCTCCCGGCCACCGCCCTCCTGGGGAGCCCCCAGGGCTTACTGCTCCCCAACTGGGGCGGGCGGAGCAGGTGAGGAGGGTCTGCAGCTAACAAATGAAGGGGCGGGCTCTGTGGGTCTGGATTTGTATGCAGTCCCATCACTTCGGAGGGAAAAAAGCCCACCCTCCCAGAGGAGGTATTGCCGATGTATTCATCTTCAGCTTCCATTTTTCCCTGCCCTCACTTCTGTGTCTTCTGAAAGGAAGCCCCGCCTGGGGCCCGAGTCAGTATCTACTAGAGTAGAAATCACCGACCAAAGCCTGCCTACCTGGTGGTGGGGAAGAAAGAGAGGGAGGGGCACACCGCTTTAGGATGCTGATCAGGGGCTCTGGTCTGGCCTATTGTCTTGACTCTTCTCCTTTTTCTTATCCATAATCTCTATTCCCTGTCAAATATAAATGCATACATTTTTAAAAAGCAAGTCTCAGCCTACACCCTGTCTAATTCTTTAAAAATTATCGTTTATCTATGACACACAATTATTATCCATTGGTTTCATTACGCCCATCCTTCCCTCCTCTGGCGTTTTGTCATCTAAGATTCAATTGACTCAAATGAGCCTTATAAATAATACAAATCAAATCTGAGTTTCCAGTGGGGATCTTTCTGACTAAGGCCTAAGGAGGGGTTGGGTGGCACCCTACTCCTTGGACAGACGCCAGCTCAGTTCTGTTCACCTGAGTTTGTGGGCCAGTTGGGACTCCTGAGATATTCACCTCTCATGGTAAAGGGTTTTTGCATTAGTGGCATTTGAAAGTTATGTTTCTGTTTTAAGGTGGTGGTGGGGGGAAGGTGGGGAATATTTGAAGCAAAAGTGCTTTAGATGAGCATGACCACAGAGGCACAGAGACTAGCTGTGAAATGTCAGCCTTGGCGGCAACACCTCCCACTACCATTTGAATAACACACATTAAATTTTAAAAGGAGGGTAGACCATTTGATAGTTTTACTTATTTATTTATTTTTGGTCTTTTTGAGACAGGGTCTTGTTATGGAGTTCAGGCTGGCCTTGAGTTTACTTTTGTAGCTCAGGCTGGTCTCAAACTTGCACTGATCCTCCTGTCTCAGCCTCCCAAGTGCTGGGATTACGGGCTGCGCTACCACACCCTGCTCTTGATAGTTGTACTTTCTAGCTTCTACCTTCATCCTGTAAAGTGATGTGACTTTTCTCAGTGCCTACAAACCAGGATCTTGCCCCGTCCCCTTATGCTTTTCCCCCCATGTAGGGCTCAAGTAAGAGCAAATTTTTCACTGTGACTATGAGGCCAATACATTCTGAAAACCAAATAAAATCAATCATGCTTTGATCCTGCACCCACCACAATTTTGTAGAATTCCCTATGTTCATTTGTTTTTATCTGAAGTGTGCGTGCAGGGAACTGAACCCAGGGCCTCATGCATGCTAGACAAGTGCTCTACAACCAAGCTACACTCCCATGCCCTTTTAAATTTTATTTTGAGACATACTGCTGTGCTGAGTTACCCTGACTGGCCTTGAACTTGCCATCCTCCTGCCTTAGCCTCCCAAGTAGCTGGAGTGACAATGTATCCTGTCATACCTTATGTTCTTTTTTGTTCAAATTACATCATCCCCTACCAGAAATGTGTTTGTTCCCCACACAATACACAGTAGTGCCTGAAATGATAGTACCGTCTGTGGCTTCTTGGACTTGGGTTGGAATTTGCTTTAAATATTAGTATAGTGCTGGAGTTAGTGCACTTCAGCTATTAAGGTTTACAGATGATCAAATGTGTTTGTTGGTAGAGGGTTTAGTGTTAAGATTTTAAATATATATAAAAAAGACTTTGGAAAATATATTTATCTCTCTCCTACCTTGTTCCACAAGGGATTTAGAAACATTTGCCAGGAGTCATAAAATATAACATCGAAATAGAAGGGAAAGAGAAAAGGAACCTCAGGGTAGAGGCCCTGGTAGAGAAGGGAACAAATCCAGCTCTAAACCTTCTAGCAGGTGTGCAGAAAGGTAATCGACCAGTCCATGGCTCCTATGTCTTATTCATGTCATTTTATTCATTCACTCACTTGTTCACTCAGCAAACATTCAGTGAGAATGTTCAGGTTCTGTGGAGAGGTGCTAGGAACAAAGAAGTAACACAGATACACGTAGTTTTTGCCCTCTTGGTACTTAAAGAGGAATGCAAGAAATGGGACATTTATCCCAAAATCTATCAAACAGATCATCTATAACTACAAATTGTGATAAGAGCTGTGACGGAGGGGCTGGGGATTTGGGTCAGCTGTAGAATGCTTGTCTAGCAAGCTGGACACCCTGGGTTCGATCCGTGGCACCAAAACCAAAAAATAAACCTCCCCTAAAAAGTAGTTCCACTAAAAAATACATTAAATAAACAAAAACAAGAACAAAAAACAAAAACAAGACAACTGTGGGCTGGTGAGATAGCTCAGTGGACTAAGCATCTGCTTAGGCAAGTGCAGGGACCCAGGTTCCATTCCTGGCCCCACAAACCAAGCTGGCCCCACCCCTGAGCTCACTGAACAGGCCACCGAGACCAGGTGTAATGGTGGACGCCTGTTCTCTTAGTGCTGGGGGGCTGAAAACAGGAGGATCGTTGTGAGTCCAAGCTGTGTAGTGAGACCCTGTACCAAATACATTAAAAAAAAAAAAAAAGGCTGTGCAGGAAAATACAAAAAACAAAACAAAACATCACATGTCCAGCATATGAAAGCACAAAATTAAACCTTCTTAAGGAAAATACATCAATTCTTGATTCTAAGATCAGAGAGGAACTTTTTCTAGTATAGCATTTAGGACAATGTCTTTAGTCATTTTCCTGTCAGACACGGGATGAGTTTACAGTGCTGGTTTTTTATGGCATTCCTCAATGTGAGCTCATGGTGCCCATCACCGGCCTCCCACACCCTTGGCAGTTCTGGGGACGTGTGCATTGCGAGGGGTCTGTTCGTTCTCTAAAATTAGTAGCTTTTGGCCCCACCCTGCTGAGACATTGATTGAAACTGGGTGTGGTGGCCTGAGCCTGTAATCCCAGTGCTTGGGAGGCTGAAAACAGGAGGATCACTATAAGCCTCAGTCTGACCTGTGTAGTGAGACCCGGTAGACCCTGTGCTAAATACATAAAAAATAAAATAAAATTAGTAGCTTTATCCCAGGGTCAATCGGAAATGATTAATGATTAGAATGCATTTTGGATCACCTGGACAGCCAGGCCCAAGCTGTGGCGCAATCTGAGATTTCCTCCATGCCTTCTGATCTGAGTCAGAATGTGGAAACAAGAGGGGAGCTTGAGTGGAGTGTGAATCTGGAAGGGGCACAGGCTTGCCAGGTGCCAAAGAACAACTCCTGGTGACCACTGCTGGTGCTGGCAGGGAATGGAGCTCTCACTCTGGTTACCTTCCTCTGGGCTGCAGTGCAGCAATTTACGAGCAGCAGGAGTTGTAATGAAAATGCACCAAAGTGCCGCTGCTGTAACAACGACTGAATTAGCTTTCCATTTATTGCAGGTCAAGTAACTCCCCAGTAAGTACCTTACATTGAAGGAAATGAGAGAGGTAATTTGCTGCAGTGGTGAACAGGAGCCAGATAACCTGATTTCGTAACCTCTTTCTCTACTTTTTAGCTATGAGAATTTGGGCAAGTCACTCAACCTCTCTGTTGCTCAGTTTCCTTTTATGTTCATTAGGGTATAAACATATAGTGCTGATTTTATGATCTTATGAGGATTAATTATTTGTTACACATGAAAGACCTGGAGCGTATAATAATATTCCACAAATGTTAGCGATGACTATTTCTATTAGCTTAAACCAATGGCTCACTTATGTAGGTACTCTAGGATGGTTTCCCCTTCTACTTCTTTAGTATTTTCAGTTTTAATTTTATTAGTACGTTACCAATATATAGTGATTATATTCTTTAGAACAAGTTGATCCATATGCATGGCAATCTTTTTTTATGAATTGAGGACAGGATCTATAGGGTGTGCAAGGTGTACAGGGCCTGCCTACATAGATTGGACTTGTAGTGACTCTTCTGTTTTCAGGCTCCCAAGCCCTGGGATTACAGGTGCGTGCCATCACACCCAGTGTCAATTGCCTCTCAGCGTGCCCTAGGGACAGGGCCAGGGCCAGCACAGCAGGCCTGGAGATCGAACTCCTGGCCCTTGTGCTTTAATCCACTGAGCCATTTGGCCTCATTCGCCCATTTTTTGATTGGATCTTTTTTATTTTGGGAAGCCTAATTACTGTTAGTTCTATACTTATTCTAGATACTGGTCCTCTGAGGAATAGCTGGCAATTTTTTTCCCCCCATTTGGTAAGTTGTCTCTTCACGCTGTTGGTTGTTTCTTTTGCTGGCAGAAACATATAAATTTGATACAATCTGAGTTGTTGCTTCTTGATACTATTGATACTATCTTGTCTGGGGTTCTGTTCAGGGTTCTGTCTCCTTTACCTGTGGCTTCAAGAGTTTTACCTGTTTTATCTTGCAGTGGATTATTTCTGTTTGCACATAGATCTTGAATTCATTTTGATTTTAGTTTAGAGGTGGTGAGTGATAAAGGTCCTCAAGTCACAATTCTGCATGTGGATTGCCAGCTTTCCCAGCATCGTTTGTTAAAGAAGCTTTCTTCCAGTGTACATTCTTTGTGTCATCATCAAAGATCAAATAGCTGAACATGTCTGGCATTGTTTCTGTGTCCTCTATTCTGTTCCATTGATTCACACGTTGGTTATTGTGCCAGTACCATGCTGTTCTTATTTTGTTTTTTTTAATTACTGTAGCTTTATAACTTTAGATCTGCGATTATGATACCTCCCACTTTGCTCTAATTGCCTCAAATTGCTTTTGCTATTATGAGACTCTTCTGGTTCTATTTGAATTTTAAGACTGTTTCTCTGGTTCTATGAGGAATGTTGATTATATATATATGGTCTACTCTCACTACACAGATTGGACTTGTAGTGATTCTCCTGTTTTCAGCCTCCCAAGAGCTAGAATTACAGGTACGCGTCACCACATCAGTCTCTATTGATGATATTTTGATTGAGATTGCATTAAATCTGTGTATTAGTTTTAGGGTTGGTTATTTTAATTACACTAGTTCTACCTATCCAGAACATGTTTCCATTCAATTTTCTTTTTGGTCTCCTTTTTCAGAGTACTGTGATTTTCATTGTAGAGGTCTTTCACTTCCTAGGTTAGGTTAGGTTAGGTTAATTCTTTTTTCTTTTTTTTATGGTATTAGGTGTCAAACTCAGGACCTGGCACTTGGCAGGCAGGCACTTATGCTGCCAAATGTCTCCCTAGCCAATTCTTAAATACTTAAATTTTTTCGATGCCATTGTAAATGGTATGTTTTCCTAATTTCTTTCTCAGTATGTTCACTAATGGTGCACAGGAATGCTATATTGATTTTTATATCTTGCCACATTTCAGAATTTAGTTATTGATTCTAGGAGTCTTCGGTGGAATTTTTGAGTCTTTTATATAGAGAATCATGTTGTCTGCAAATAGCGATTGTTTGATTTCTTCCTTTCCTATACAAATCTCTTTTATTTCTTTTTCTTGCCTGGTTGCTTTTGCTACTGTTTTGAGTACTGTGTTGAACAAAAGTAGTGCTTGTGGACTGCCTTGTCTTGTTCCTGATTTTAGATGCAAACCTTTAAGTTTTCCCAAGTTGACAGTAGATTTGTCATAAATGGTTTTATCAGATTGAGATCAGATCCCTATGTATCTGTTCTCTTTAATGGTTTTATTATGAACTGGTGTTGGGTTTTGTCAGAGGCTTTTTCTGCATCTATTAAGATGATCATGTGATTTTTGTCCTTTTTTATATGGTGTATTATATTTATTGATTTGCATATGTTTAACCATCATTGCATCCCTGGGATGAAGCCTACTTGGTGATGATGTATTATAATCTTTTTGATGATTTGTTTTTACTCTTCTTGGGGGTTCTTGCATCCGTGTTCGTTAAAAAGATTGGCCCATAGTTCTCTTTTTTGGTTGGATTCTTATCTAGTTTTGAAAACAGAGTAATGGTAGCTTTCAAGAATGACTTTGAAAGTACTCCTTTCATTTCAGCTTCATTAAAGAATTTGAGGATTATTGGTGTTAGATCTTATTTGAAGTTCTTTTGAAATTTAAAAGTGAATTCATCTGGACCTGGATTTTCCTTAATTGGTAGTTGGTTTTTTTTTTAAAGCACTGCTTTAATTTCATTGTTTGTTGTTGGATTATCAAGATTTTTATGTCTTTGTGTTTCAATTTTGGTAATTCACATAAATCTAGGAATCTATGCATTGCTTTTGAACCTTCTAGTCTATTGACATATAGGTTGGTCAGGTAGATGCTAAAAATCTTCTGAATTTTGACAGTGTCCATTGTGATATCACCTTCTTCATTTTAATTGCATTTATTTGGGTTTTTTCTTTCATGTTTTATGATATTGGATAAGATGCTTCCTTGCTTGCTTGCTTGCTTGCTTGCTTTCTTTCTTTCTTTCTTTCTTTCTTTCTTTCTTTCTTTCTTTCTTTCTTTCTTTCTGCAGAACTGGCATTGAACTCAGGTGCTTGTGCTTGCTAAGGAAGTGCTTGTTCTACTGAGCTATCTCACCAGCCCCAAGAATGAATCTATTTGTCTGTCTGTCTGTCTGTCTGTCTGTCTGCCTGTCTATCTATCTATCTATCTATCTATCTATCTATCTATCTATCTATCTATCCATCCATCCATCCATCCATCCATTTCTATCTCTCTGTTGAAAAATCAGGTCTTCAATTCACTGATACTTTACACTGTGTTTTTCATGCTGCTTTTCATTGATTTCTGCTCTGATCTTTATAATTTCCTTTCTTGTACTAGCTTTGGATTTGGATAGTTCTTGTTTTGCTAGGACCTTGAGGTGCATCATTAAGTTATTTATTTAGACTATTTTTTCAATGTGGACATTGACAGCTATGAACTTCCCTGATGACTACTTTCATTTTTGTCTCATAAATTTTGATATGTTATACTGGTGTTGTAGTTTAATTCTATTTTTTTTTTTTTTTTTTTTTTTTAATTTTAGGAAAGGGTCAATAGGTGTTCAAAGTCTCACTACTAGATTGGACTCATAGTGATCTCCTGTTTACAACCTCCCAGAGCTGGGATTATAGGTATGGGCCGTGGGGCAGGGCTGGCAATGCAGGCCTGGGGATTGAACCCGGCCCCTGCACCTGCTCTCAAGTGCTTTAATCCACTGAGCTGTTTGGCTAGCCTTTGTAGTTTAATTCTAGAAGCTGTTTTGATTTCTTCTGTAACCCATAGATTGTTCAGAAGGTATTATTGAATTTCCATGCATGCAGATAATTTCTGTGGTTTTTTTTGCCTTGATTTCTAATTTCATTGTGCTATTGGTATAAGTTTGATTTTTTTCCATTAAGCATGTTTTATTCACTAATATGTAGTGTCTTTTGGAGAAATTTTATGTGCTGCTGAGAAGAATGTTCTATTGTTGGGTGGAACATTCTTTAGAAGTCTGCTAAATCCATTTATTTGAAGGTTTTGGTCAACTCTAATATTGCTCTTCTTCTTCTTCTTTTTTTTTTTGTCTAGTGGATCTATACATGACAGTGGTATGTGGAGTTCCCCCACTATAGTTGTGTTTATGCTGATCCGATCGTATTGCTGCTCAGCCTTTTGGCTAAGGTCGTGTGACCTGATCTTTTATTTCCAGGAGTGTTTAATGACTGTCAAGGCACTGTTGTTTGGTGTGTATATGTTAGCAACTGTTATCACATCTTGTTGAAATGTTCCCATAATCAGTGTGTTTGACTTTCTGTGCCTCTTCTAATCAGTTGTAGCTGGAAGCCTACTTTAAAATACGATAAGGGGCTGGGGAGAAAGCTCCATGGCACAAAGGCTTGCCTGGCAAGTGCAAGGTTGTGAGTTTGAACCCCGGTCCTGCAAAATACATACATACATACATACATACATACATACATACATACCTACATACATACAAAAATAAAAAGAAGATAGTGACTCCTGCTTGTTTCAGGTTCCTGTTGCATAGAATATTATTTTCTATCCTTTGGTCTTTGGTCTCTGAATTTTTTTTTGTGTGTTAAATGTGTTTCTTATTTACAGCATGCCATTGGGTTTTGTTTCTTGGTCTGTTCTGTTAATCTGTGTCTTTTTTTTTTTTTTTTTTTTTTTTTTTTTTTTTTTTTTTTTTTTTTTTTTTTTTTTTTTTTTTTTTTTTTTTTTTTTTTTTTTTTTTTTTTTTTTTTT
>PVKN010003878.1:0-35470 GCA_004027915.1 Capromys pilorides | reverse complement strand
CCTTGCCCCTGTGGAGATGTCACATCTGAGCCCTGCTTCTGCTGCTGTTTCCTGAGAGAGGGAGAGGGAGAGGGAGAGGGAGAGGGAGAGGGAGAGAGAGAGAGAGGGAGAGAGCGAGCGAGCTCAGGACATAAGCTCTGGGGTCAGGAAGCTCAGACCTGCTGCCAACTCTCTGAGCTTGGATAAATGTCCTCATATCTCTGTACCTCAGTTTTCTCACCTGTCAAAGTTGACAAACACATCAGCCTCAAGATATTATTGAAGGAGGGCCAGGGAGATAGCTCAGGGGCACAAGTGCCTGCCTGGCAAGTGCAAGGTCCTGAGTTCGATTTCTGATTCCAAAAAAAAAAAAAAAAAAAAGATATTATTGAGATATTATTGAAGGAGCGCAAGAGTTATAGGCTCAGCACCTCGCATTAGAAAATCTGAAACCATTCTAACACCGAAAGGAAGCCAGACATTAAAATTCCATACGACAAAACCTGTGTTTGTGTTTCCCCCAAATTTAAAATACTGTATCAAATTATTTTCCAGCGAAGTGTGTAGGTCTGGATGGAACACAAAGAGATTTCACATTTAGCCTTGGGTCCTGGGCTCAGATGCATACCTGGCCCCAACAGTTCGACAAGGGACATTCCTCCTGGACTGGGTATAAAGCCCGTACAAAAGAGCCAGATATGTAACAAGCACTCTACCCGCTTGCCATTTATTTTTAAAAGTTAGTTAAACAATAATAAGGTATCGCTATTGCTTGCTATTCTCTTCTCTTGGGAGCAGTCTGCACCTCCCAGTCTGCCTTGTGGGTCTTCATCCCTCTGTCTCTCTTTCCTGGGTCCCTTGCCCTGGCCAGCCTGTCCCCAGGCTCCCTGAACTCCATTCTTGTTCCTCTTCTGTCCCCTGGACACGCCATTCAGCAGTCTGGAAAAGAGCTTCAACCAGCAAACAGAAGTGACAGGAGCCCTGTCCCTCTGCGGGAGAGAGAGAAGTGGGTGTTAGAAGAGCAAACACACACACACAGAACCCAGGCAGTGGGGTGTGGGCCTGTTAACTCAGCTCTGCTAGGTCGAGGCAGCAGGATCAAGCTCAGACCCCACCTAGCCACCTAGGGACAATGGTACCCTGTCTCAAAGTAAAAGCTAAAGAGGAGGTGAGGACAGAAGATGGGGAGGGACCCCTCAGGGCTGGGGGCGGAGCCTGGAGGCTGGGATTACATTTTGGGCGTGCAGCCCAAGAGCAGGAGCCTGGGCAGGCACCGGGCCAGTGGTGGGTATTCAAGCTCTACCTTTAGTAGAGGTGTCCTTTTAAAAGGACTTCTCAGAGTCTAATGACCTCGCCTGTTTGGGTCACTTCCTCTTTGACCTCTCGTTTCTGTGTCCCTGTCTCTCTCTGTCTGTGGCTTCCCTGTCTCTTGCGCACACGTGGCTGGCTCTTCTTCCTCTCTGTCCTTGCTGTCACTCTGGGTGTCTCCATCTCTCTGTGTCTCTCAGATACTTCCTGCCGTCTTGTCCCTCCTGGTCCCAGCTGGTCTCTCGAGTGTCCTCTCTTGGCCATTGCCTTGTTCCACCTCCAATCCCGCCTGGATTCTGAACCAGGGACTTCATTGCAAAAGGGTGCCCCCTGCCAGAGGGGAGCAAACACATTGTATGACCTGCCACCGAGCCCCAGGACAGGGACAGGGACAGGGCTGCCCTCCCTACCCAGCCCTTTTCCCCTCTTTCAGCACCTAGCCTGTCCCCCACACTGGCCCCCACCCCAGAGCCCTGACTATGAAATTTAGTCATAGCCCTCTCCTACCCTCCTTGTGGTCAGAGCTGCTGGGCCCAGGAGGGGTGTGGGGAGCAAGACTGAGCCACAGACAGACAGACAGACAGACAGACAGACAGACAGACAGACAGACAGGAGAGCTAGACAGATGTCAAGGAAGACCAGAGATAGAGGGGACACAGACAGAGACATTTGTCACAGAGGCTGAGATGGGAGAGAGAGAGGTGCCCGGAGGGGGCCAGGCAGAAAGGAGGACCCTTCCCGAGGCCACGACGCCGCCCGTGGTTTACCACTGCTGTCAGCTGGTGAAGTGATGTCACCCAGTCCAGGGCTCCGCCTCGCTCCGAGGCCCCAGCCCCAACCGCCCCCAGCCAAACCTCAGCCGCCTGGGCTCCTGCTGCCTGCTGCCTTGCCCGCCCGTGCGGGGCAATCACTCTCCGTGCAGGATGCTTCAAAAAGTAAATGAGACCCTGTCTTGTATCCATCACTGTACTGTGGAGCTTTGAATCCGTTGAACGTAGAACACCACGAAGTCACACACACACACACACACACACACACACACACACACACACACACGCGCCATTGAGAGACCCAGCTCTGCCCTTAGGCAGCGTGCTGGTGCCTGTGGCTGTCCTCTACCTCCTAATGAGGGGACTTCACTTGTGGCTCGCTTGCCCCGGCCCGACAAAGAGCTCGGAGTGCAACAGGTGAGGCAGCAAGGTTTCGCCACGCGGAGCACCCTGCCACTCTGCCGGGCGCTTCACTTTCTGAGTGGGAGCCACGGTTTCCTGGATCCTGTAGATGGGACATGGAGGTTCCCAGGGTTACGGTCACCTGGCCAAGTTTCCAAAGGAAGGAAGCGCTCCATGCAATGCAGGCTGGCTTGGGTTTTGCATCCCGGGATGCAGGGATGCAAGGGGGAGGGTGCACAGGAAGGGAGGGGGATGGGCGGGGGGGGGAAGAGGAGTGGGGAGGGGAAAGGAGAGGGAGGGGGTGCAACGAAAGAGAAAATGCCACAGAACACAAGAAAGACCCCAGGAAAGAATGAAAGAGGACAAGAGTGAGGAAACAAGAAAAAGAGACAAGGGAGATAGGAAGAGAGTCATAGACCAAAGGGGATGGGCTTCAGGGTCCCCTCCCTGGGTCCCTGCTTCCAGTTCTTCTGGGTCCCTGCCCTCCCCCTGGCTTGGCGGCCTCCAAAGAGATTGGCACTGGCAGATTGCAACACCCCCCCACCCCCCTTGGAATGTGCCCCCGTGGGGCAGGCCAGCCCAGACTGAGGGCTTATAAACCCTTGGGGCCCTGCAAGAGGTAACTCGGTGCAGCTGAGCTTGTGGGAGACTCCAGAAGCTGGGAGGCGACCAGGTAAGCAGCCAGGGGCCCCACCCAAGAGCTCAGCTCCGTGTCCTGTGTCCTCGTGATCCTTGCCTGGGGCACCTGTCTCCTTGTTCCTTGTCTAGTAGGTGCCCCCCTCCCTCCCTGTTTAGAGCCGCATCTCCAGCTCTCTGAGCACCTCTTCCAGGAACTCCTGCGCTCAGCCTGTCTTGTATCTGATCTCTCAAATCCTGCTCCTTCCTGGGCCTTCTTCAGTGCCCGAGGGTCCACGGCTTTCATCTCTTCCCTGTCACAGATGGTTGGCCTTCCTCTGGCCCCTCCTCTCCACCAGCTCTCTTCCTCTGATGGATGGAGTGCTGGATGGTGGAGGATCCTACCACCCCTACAACATACAAGGGAAGGAAGGAAAGAAAAAGAGGGGTGAGGAGGGGTGGAAAGGCTTGGGCTGAGGAATTGACTTAAGTCCCCACCTCCCGAGGTCCCGGAATGGTGGTTACAGCAGGAAACCCTTGGAGCTGGATTCTGGGATGCCTCATCCTTGGAGTCACAGGTATCTCGGTGTGCATGTGTGACATATTGAAGGTAATGCATGTGACACTAGGACAGGTCACCTGCTGAGGCTGTTCACGTGTGACTCCTCTTCAGGCTGCTTATGTGTGTGTGTGTGTGACAGGTTGTGTGGCTGTCCCAGAAAGAACATGCTGGGTGTTCCTGAAGGCCCAACTCTGACAGTTTGTGGCCTAGAGAACCACCACAGTGACTGGGCTGAGGATACAGAGGGGAAGGACGGGGGACTGCTAGAGAGGTTGGTGATGCTCCCTAGGTTGCCAGCCTAGGGACTGTCAAAATCTATCTCTGTGTGTGTGTGTGTGTGTGTGTGTGTGTGTGTGTGTGCGTGTGTGTGTGTGTGTGTGTGTGTGTGTGTGTGGTAGGCCATCCTGGGTGTGGTAGCCAACCTCTAGATTGGCCAGGAAGTCACATGACAGAGGTCAGAGCTTCACAGACCTTAATCCACACGCATCAACCTGTGTTTACCGAGGGGACCAAATCTATGCTTTACCCTAGCTATACCCTTTCACCGAGGCCCTCCAGCCCTCGGCCAACTCCTGAACCCCTCCTTGAAGCCCAGCCAGCACTCACAAGGCTGACGTCACCCCCAGACTTCAGGCCCCATCTCTACAGCCCTGCCCACGCCCCCAATCGCCACGACCTCACACCCACTTGCACTGTAAGTCTCAGTCTAGCTGGGGCTATACTCCAGCAGGCCCTGATTTCATCCCCAAAGCCTTGCTGCATTCCCGAGACCCTTCTCACACCCAGGCCTTGATCCTGCCGCCAAGCCCGGACACGCCCCACACTGTAACCTCACCACCCCCAGAGCGCCAGTGGGGTGGGGGTGGGGGTGTCGATTCCCGCGGGCCAGCCCTCAGCCCTGGCTCCGCCCCCAGGCTCCTCCTACCCAGGCGCTCACATCATCAATGGCGAGGACTGCATCCCACACTCGCAGCCCTGGCAGGCAGCGCTCCTCGTGGACAATGAACTGTTCTGCGCCGGAGCCCTGGTGCACCCGCAGTGGGTGCTGTCAGCCGCGCATTGCTTGCTGGAGTGAGTGTAGGCGCGAGCCCAGCTGGGGCTCAGAGGCTACTGGGCTGCAGGGCTGGGGTGGGATCCCCAACCCTCTGATCCTAGCTCAAAGAAGGTACTGCTTGTTGGTGTGAGTGCAGGCACGCGCCCAGGCTGGGGCTCAGGGACCGTGTGGGCTGCGCTGGTTGGAAGGGGTATTGAGGCCTCTGACCGAGGTCACAGGGATCTGAGGTCATAGGTCCACGCATAGCACGGGGTGAGCTTGGGAATGCCAGCACCTGCTTGGGACCATGGGGGACAGCAGACCTGACCTGCCTGTGGTCCTCAGCTCCTACAGCGTGGGGCTGGGTCTGCACAGCCTGGAAGCCAGCCAGGAGCCAGGCAGCCGGGTCCTGGAGCCCGTGCTGTCCATCCAGCACCCGGAGTATGACAACCCCTCCTTTGCCAATGATATCATGCTCATCAAGCTGAAAGAGGCTGTGCCTGAGTCCAGCACCATCCGCACCATCAGGGTGGCTTCCAGGTGCCCCATCGCCGGGGAGGAGTGCCTGGTCTCTGGCTGGGGTCGGCTGGCCAGCGGTGAGTCTGCGGGCACCCGTGCACTTTCTTCCCCTGCCTCAAGGCTGCCCACTGGGCGGGCTGTTGACCCCCTTCGTACCCAGGTGGACTGCCCAGTCGGCTTCAGTGCGTGAACATCTCTGTGGCATCCCAGGAGGTCTGCAGCGAGGTCTACGACTCCGTGTACCACTACAGCATGTTCTGTGCCGGCGGAGGAGAGAGTCGCAGGGACTCCTGCCATGTGAGTCAGGACATGGCCCAGTAGGCCAGGGACACTGGGGACATAGAACCAGAACAGAGAGACAGAAGACAGGTGAGAAGACACAGAAAAGACAGAGGGGCAAAGAGAGACACAGAGGCAGACCCACAGACAGAGAGACAGACTCACAGAGAGACACAGACACAGAGAGACAGAGATCCCTGGAAAAATACCAAATGTGGTCAAAACACAGCGAACAGTCAAATTTCTATACATTATTACAGTAAAAGACGCATTGCCTCGAGTCCTCCTCAGGATGCTCCACTGTCCTTCTAACACTCTTATTTCAAGTTCTTGCCACTTTCTGAAGTAGCTCTGGAGTCCTCTTTTCTGACTGTCTTTACTGACACAGTTATGGCTGCCCAGATGTCCTGCAGTGGTTGGCAACATTTACCTTCCTGGTCCCTGTGACAGAGAGAAGGGGCAGAAGTCTCCCAGGGAAGACCAGGGGAGTAGGGTGGGTGGGACACACTGTCCTCTTTCAAGAGTCTGCTTTTCTGTTGGCTCACACTCAATAGTGACATTCACCAAGTTTTTGATCACCTCAAATACTCAGATACTTGGAGACAAAGGAGGGACACGAAGAGACCAAGAACCAATCCGAAGGAAACCACAGCTGTGAGGGTGTGCAGGGGAGCAGGGCCACAGAGGTCAGGGTCTGGCCTGGGATGTTGGTGGCGTGTTAAAACTTTCCTCATTGGCTCCTCTCTGACCCCCATTTACCACCTCTGAGTGATTTTGGATTCTGATTCTCTCTCTGCAAAACAGGGTGACTCTGGAGGGCCCCTGGTTTGCAACAGGTCCCTGCAGGGCCTTGTGTCTTTAGGACACATCCCGTGTGGCCAGCCCAGTACTCCAAGCATCTATACCAACCTCTGCAAATTCAATGACTGGATCCAGCGAACCATCTACACCAGTTAGCAACTGGGACTGGGACTGGGACCAGTGACCTGACAGCCACATGAACCTGAGGGAAGAATTCAGAACTCTGGGTTCCAGATCTTTCTTCTCTCTCACTGGAGAATGACTCTCAGGTCGTTTATCCCTCAGACATGGGGGGACAGGGCCCACCACTCCCTCAGACACAGAGGTCCGGGCCCAGCATCCTACCTCAGATTTGGGGTCTGGGCCTAGGCTACTCCCTCCCACTTTGGGTGTAGATTGGACCTCACCTCACAGACCCAAGAGCCCAATCCCTCTCATAATCTTTTCCTTTTTACACTGTGCCTCCTAGTGTCATAATCTTTACTCTGCTCTCTGTTCTGCATCCCAAGATCCACAAATAAAGTATAAGAGAGAAAAAAACACAGCCTCTGCTCAGACTGTCATCCTTGCTTTCCTTCCCATTCAAGGTCGCCTGGAAAGCAGAGCTTCCTCATAGGCCCTGCTTTTCCTGTCTGGGAAATGGAAGCTTCCCACAGGAAGGCTACAGGCTGTGGGCTGTAGAGCGAGCTACAGGCTGTAGAGGGAGCTGTTCCTCCCTGGAAGGTCAAGGGAAGCCAGCTCTTGGCATGCTATCCAGTTTCTGAAGTCAAATCAGGAAGTTCTGGGTGTATGAGATTTTCTTTCTGAGGTTAACTACTCAACACTGGAGGACCTAGCTCCATTTTTGTCATGTTGACTCAACTTTAACACTATTCAGTCCCTCTCTGCTTCAGGACTCTGGTGCTGTAGGTGGAGAATGGAGATGGAGGGCTGCAGACAGGGTCATGAAGGAGAATGGGGAGCCGGGCGTAGAAACAGGGGAGACCCATGTTCATGAATATGAGGAGCTGCTATTGGACTTTTCACTAATGAAGTGTGTACCCATGAGAATTCATACACAAGAGTATATTTGCAAGTGAAGTATTTGTGAATCTGTGCATAAAGGGGTAGTCCAATTTTTATGTATGTTTTAACAGATGACAAAAATATGAAGAGGTAAAACATGTAAAATTAACTCAATAAATTCTGTCTCAGAAAAAGTGATTTTTATAGTGGCCTGTAGAAAAAATAGAATGAATAAGATAAACATATATGAAAACACTCAGGCTGTATCTTCAGGGTAGACCAGTTGCCTGTAGGTAGGAAGCCTGAGTGCCATTGCTAGCACCAAAGAGAGAGAAGAAGGGAGAGGGAAAGATAAAAAAGAGATACTGATGATTTGGGAGTGCTTAATTCTTATTCTGGAGAATATAGAATTTGTTCAAAATGCACACAAATGGCCAGGATGGCTGAAAATAAGATCGACAGCAGCAAACCCTGGCTAAACAATGTGATGAAAATATGGTGTATTTACACTAAAAAAATCTAAAACATTACCACTATGCTTCTTTACAAGACTCACCCTTCCTTTGAGCATATTTATCCCATCTTAATTGCTATCATTAAAGCACTTCTGGAGTCCTCTTTCATGGGTGGATTTTTACGACTGCTTCAATCTATACAGCAATTTCTCTCCTTAAAGACAGCATGTCGTCCTCATCCGCCGTATTCACCAGTCTGGCACTGTGCACCTCTGGCTCTTCCTCACAGTAAAAGGAAACCATAAAAGTAAATGCCATGAAGCAGTTCAGGACATTGAGGCAGCCACAACAGGACAACTAAGCCAGGCCAGGAGGACAATCTAGAGGCCTGTTGACAACATGATGTCTTTCATGGTAAGAAAATTTAAGCAGTCCATATAGGTTTTGATCATACCTCATGTGCAGGGCTGCAGGCACTCTCAGGGCTTGCTGGAGGATACAGTAATTGGTGCAAAGATTTTCAAAAACTGTGCAGACTCTTATAAAAATAAACATATGTCATCCTCGGAGTGAGAAATTTCACTCATATGTTCATATCTGAGAGTGATTAAAAAACCCAGCAAGGTATGCCTAAGGATGTTCATAGTGGCTTTATTTATCATAATGAAGGTGGCTTTATTTATCATAACAAGTGTCCACCCCCTGGGTGAATGAATAAGGAAATGAAAAGAAGGGTCCTATGGGCACAGGCAGCAAAGCAGATGCAGCCGAAGACCTTCATACTCTGAGGAAGAAGCCAGACACAAACTATTATGCACTGTACGATTCCATTTGTAGGAAATTCTAGAACAGGCAAAAGAAATCAGCACTGCCTAGTTGCCAGGCTTGGGTGGGGTTGGTGAGTAATTATAGAAAGAGCTGGCAAGAGGCATGAGGGAAATTTCTGGGTTGACTGGGATTGTCTAGCATTTTACAGGAATGCTGGTGTAGGTATTAGTCAAAATGTGTTGAACTGCCCTCTTGAAACCCATACTGTGTGTTCCCCCACGCAAATTATACCTCCTTTAGCAACCACACGTGGCATTTATAAAAATGAAGCTCGTATTGAGGGAAGCTATGAAACAAGTTGCAACAAAATTGAAGTTATGGTAGAAAGATTAGATTGTCTGACCACAGTGCAGTTAAGCTGCAAAACATGACACAATGATAGCTACACCCTTACAGCTGCATGCTTTAACTTTAAAGGAACACTTCTAAAGTCCCACATGTCAGGTGAGAAATACAATGGAAATTAGAGAATACTTTGAACCCGGTGTTAAAGACAACACACTATGCCTTTAGTATATGTACCCATAATAGCATTTCAAGAGAAACACAGGGCCATCAGGACTTTTATCAGGAAAGAAAAAGTAGTGAGAATTCATTAATGTTCAAACATCTCTGACATAAGAAGGTTAACAGCAAAGTCTGAAAGGGGAAGGTGTAAAATGACAATGAGAAAATTAACTGTGTGGAAAAGAGGCGTACAGTAGAGCACATTGCCAATGTCAGAAGTTTCTTCCCAGTGGATCAGTGCGATTGTGTAGATCCTCAAAATTTTAAGTGAGAATGATAAAGAAATAAAGGGTGACACAGAGAACCAGGAAAGTGGTGTTTAGGTCCTGAAAGTCCCTCAATATCTTCAGGGTTCCATGGTGGGCCTTATACTTCAGTGGGAAGAACAAACACCCAGGGGAAGTCCAGGCTCAAGAGTGAGGCAACTGCCCCTGCAAAGGTCAAGAAAAATCAGGTTGACAAAACCCAGGACAAAGATGGCGCCATGATGGCTATGGCAGGACTCTGAAGGTATGATACACAGGGGTGCCTGCTAAACACTGGTGGTGTCTGCTGGCCCACTCTGCACAAGTATGTGCTGAACATGGTCACATAATACCGGGGCCACCAAGCCTCTACTCCCACCACTTCTGATGGCTTTCTTTGTTCTACTTGTCCTGACAATTTTAGAAAAATCTATAATTAATGGTTCTTGGAGAAAGATATCTGCTGTATTCCTCGAGTTTCCTTTTTTATCCCTTTCCTTTGTGTTTGGTTCTTGATTTGGAGATAGGGTCTTACTATGATATTCGGGCTGGCCTTGAACTCATGGCAGTTGTTCAATACAGTCTACGTCATGTCAATGCATTTTAAAGTTTAGAAGAATTGTACAATGTGTTTGAAAAATACAATTCAGCAAAACTGTCTCAAGCAGAAGCAAAAACCCTGAATAGTCCTGTGTAACCATCTGCCACATTTACCTACATGTGGGCTTCATCGCTGTCACTTGGTGGCTGAGGTTGATAACTTATAAAGTGGAAAGGTTTATTTTGTCCACAGTTTTGGGGGTTCTCGTTCAACACCATCCAAACTTTTGCTCTGGATCTCTTGGAAGCATGAAGGATGGCAGGGTAGGAAGCACAGGGTGGAACAAACTGCTGTTCTTATGGTCTAAAAGCAAAAGGCAAATGAGAAAGGGTAGGATGTTCTGGTCCCTGCCCTGAAAGCCGAGAAGCTGGAGCTCTATCCTATCGCAGCCCCATAGCGCCACCTAGGGCCCAGTCCATTCACACAGAGGATTTCCGGGCGGGGGCAGTCTTAACATCTTTTCTCAGGGCTGAAACAAAATTGCCAACACCCACAAGTGAAGGGTAGGATAGTTTATTTATTGCCAGCTTGTAGAGGGATCAGTCCATAATAGACTGACTCCAAAGCATACTGCCACTGCAGACAGGTGTTACAGAGGAGGAGCAGCCCAAGGTGGGAGAAAGCAGCAAAGCCATAAGGGACGTTATAGCTCTTTCTATCTGCTATCTCATGTCCAGGCTACAAGGGCAGGTAGCATCCACACCCTTCAGCTTAGCGCCCTCAATCCCAGCCCTGCACCTGAAATCCATTCTAGCATCACACAGGATGATTCAGACACCTGTGGAAAAGCCCCACTTCTGACTGCTATAGGCTCTCAGGGGACATCCAGACAGAGCCAGAAGATTTCACCACCCCGCCAACCCCAAGACTCATCGATGTAAATTATGCAAAGGCATCTAGTCCATCTCTGAGAATGACCAAAATCCTGTCAGTTTCAGCGTTGCTGGAAAGTTTAATTCAAAGTCGCCTCTGAGACTTCAGGCAAATTCTTAGCTACAAGCCCCTATGCACATCAAAGGAAAGTTAAAAGCATCCAACATTCACTGGCAACAGATAGAATTTACCATTACAAAAGTGAAAAATAGGAGGATAGCAAGGAAGGGGACAGAAACAATACCAAGATTTAGGAAGCAAACAGTAAATCCCACAGTTCCACTGCCAGCATCCCAATCTGTGGCAAGTTGTGAACTTCTGAGAGCTTGGGCGGCTCTGCCCCTGTGGCCTTTCTGGTGGTCATAGCTCCCGTGGCTTCTTTCCTTGGCTATCTTTGCCCTCTCTTTACACCTTTCTGTGGGGTGATCCACACTCCTGGCTTCTGGAGATCACCACTGTACCTTTAACTTCACACCCCCAGGTTAACACATGACAATCTTAGGGGCACACTGCCAGACCACCCAGAACTTCTTCTGGCATTGGGGTGAAAGTCTTCCTGACTACAATTCTCTTCCATTCTGCATGGACCAAAAGCAGCACCAAGACATTGTAGTGTCTACTGCCAGGTTGAGCAGGGTCAGGGTTCCATCTCTCTGGGTTATAGGGTTCTCTTGCCTACACACCAAATCCTGAGGAACAACTGTCCTAGGCCACTGGCATTCTGGAACATGGTGATCTGGGGCACTCTTACCAACACAAAGTCCTTCTCTTTTGTCATTTCAAGGCTACAGAGGGTGGAGTCTCATTACTTCTGGCAAGGCCATCAGGCCATCTTTTCTATTCTCTTTTTCCTTCTCAACAATCAAGATCTCCTCAACTCTGTCTCTAAAATCTGCAGCTTCCCTTTCTGAACAAATAGAAGACATTTTCAATCATTCTGCTGGACTCTTTCGTTGGGACCATGTTTTACAGAATGTGTGTAGGGGACATGCAAGCTTGACCTTGTCTTGCCCTTGTGTGCCTGATTGGAAACAAGAAACTCCCATCCCCCTCTTTTCTGATCAAAGCTGTAAATCCTAGGGATAATGACAGCTGTGGACCTCACAAGGCTGGGTAAGATCTGATATAGATGATAAGGCCCATGAGGAAATTAGTTTTCTCTCTTTTTTTTTGAAATGGGATTTTACTATGCAGATCAGGCTGGTGATAAAACCACCTGTAGCCCAGGCTGACTGGAACTTGCAGTGCTCCTCCTGCTGCAACTGTTGAGTGCTGGGACTGTAGGTATGTACTACTGTGCATAGATGGAGACTAGTTTCCTTATTGTCCTTCAGTCTCACGTGTGTCCTTGTCTTTGTCCTTATTTTTGGAGAAATGTCTTGATCTTTGTAGTACATGGTGTCATCATTCTTGTCTCCAGAAGCACGCAGTGCCTTTCACTCAAGTTCCTTGAATCAGATATGGTGAATAAACAAGAAGGCTCTGGTGGACTCCTGAGCTTTTGATTCACAGAGTAACTGGACTTCCCAGGTCCCTGATATGCACCCCTCAATTCTGAACTCTTGTTCATTTTTTACTTTCCCACCTTGCACTATACACAGGGCTGGAGACTGAAACCCACTATAGGAGTTTCCATGACTCTTTGCTCTTGATTCTCAACATAAAGCTGGGTAAAAGTCCCCAGATGTACCCATGCCACCACCTCAAGTGTATTTTGTTTTATTTTTTTATTTAGAGAACACTTTATTAGTTTCTGTAATCAAACCCATGTAGATAAGACCTTACATATTTAATACAGTGTGTTACCCCTGTACAAATGGAAAAAAATTAAGTTTTAATGTTTCTAGGCTGATGGGGCTGTTAATTTCTGTATAATGTCAACTCAACATGGTAAACTGGGATAACTTTTTCCAAAGTTGATAGCTCAGCCAAAGTTTCCAAAAATTCAAACTCTAACTCTCTCTCTCTCTCTCTCTCTCTCTCTCTCTATATATATATATATATATATATATATGTCTCAATAATACCAGTATTTTATGCTTCAATAGCAATAACAGCTTTTCTAGGTTCTGCAGTTATCTGAACAAAACTATAGACATCCAGTATACTCCATTAAAAAAAGAAGAAAGAAAGAGACACAGTTCTGTCAGTGTTGTGGTACCTGGCACCATTTTTTTTTAATTAGCTTCGTAATCATCATCTGGAAAGAAAACATTCTAGAGTAACATCATTAAAAACAGCTTTGATAAATCACGGTCACCACTACATACCATAAAGCAGGTATGAGATATTTTACATTCACAGAAGTGTGATGCAGTACTGTCCTACCTCTGTAACCTAAAGGATACAATTAAAAAGGCATTTCAGACTTAATTGTACTTCTCCAGCAGAGGGCCTGAAGGAGGATTTGACGCAGCTCTGTAAAGAAATGCACTTTCTTAGACGGCTTTTGCTTTCATTAATGGCACAGGTTACTCACTCTCTTCATGAACACCAACTAAAAACTGTTTTAAAAATGGGCAAAAACAAGAAATGGGGGTGGAGGAGTGGGGGAGAAGACTCATACGAAGGTGAATGAGAGAAGGCAAGCAATATCCAGCCTAACTAGCATTGTATGAAGTCTGAACAGTGACAGCTTCACTGAAGAAAGGAGCTGCCAAGTAGCAGTGCTTAGAAGCTTCTGACCACAACCAAAACACCTACTTCTCCCTTCAGTCTTGCTCTTGCCAGCTGCCACAAAAGGTTGTTTGCTGCCATGTGCCCCTCTGCCTTGGAGCCAGCTGAATATGGACTGAAACCTCCAGTAACTGTGAGCTAAATAAACCTTTCTTTTATTTTGAATGTCGGGTATTTGTCCCAGTAAAGAGAGAAGATTAACCAAGACACTACTGTACTTTGATTTTACATGTTACAAAAATAACAAGCTGCCATAAGGCAAAAAATAAGACTCCTCTATCCAGCACCAGTTATCTGCAGTTTTTTACCTGGAAGACTACAAACACTATAGCCATACCCGAAGAGCACAAGGGAGTGAAGAAACCATATCGGATGTATTAGCTGGGACCTGACATGGTTCAGGCTGAGCTCTTCCTGTGCACCACCTCAAATTTAGACTGAGTTGAAATTTTCTTACAAATGAATTGACTACTGGGCTATGTCTTAGTCTCAGGCAGCATCTCTGGACACAAACAACGTGGAGACAAACTGTTTTCCAAGCCATGCTACACATCTTCTGGAGTCCACCAGCCAGTGATCTCCTTCTTCCCAGCAGAAACCTCCTGATCCAGGTCTTCAACAGCAGAGTTTCTGTAAGCCATCTGGTCTTCAGACCTCTAACCAAAATCTTCCGTCAAGTACAGGCTAAGGTCTTATGGCTCTACTTCTTCAGGCAGTATCTCTAAATCTTTTGTATCTCTACCCATTCCCTGCAGCCAGTTCTCAAGAGTGTTTATCTACATGGCCAGGTAATGCTGGATCAATGAGTTTACTTGTCTGGTACCAAACTGTATCCTCATTTCTTTTCTCATGGCTCAGACAAAATATGCAACACCCACAAATTAAGCGGGAATAAAGTTTCTTAGGCACACAGTTCGCTGAGAGTGTGGTCCATAATCATCTGGCTTTAAGGCAGGGTGGTAAAGCACACAAACATTCCTGAGGAGAACGAGTTCAGGTTGGGTAGATGGTAGCAAAGAATCAAGGGATGCTCACTGATCTCTCTGGTCTTATGTCTTAACTAGGCTACTTAGCATGTGTAGTGTCCACATCATTCATTCTACACCCTTGTGCCTAACACTATATCTTGAATCAGTTTTAGCATCACACAGTCAGATATAGCCCACCTGGGAATACAGGTGGTATTGGAGGGACATCTGTATAAGCTGTAACAGGGTTATTCAATATACACGGTACACAGAGTGGTAATGCATAACAAAATCCATAGGTCTGGGTTGAATACCCAGAATGCTCAATAAGACACTCATGAAAGAAAAAAAATAATAAGCTTTCTAAAACTTCCAAATATTAATAAAAAGAGGGAGCACACTCCAGCTCTATCACAACTATGAATTATCCCAATTATGCAAAATTCAACATAGACAATTGAGAATAAAAAATTACAGTGCATCATGAGTCTTAACTAGATCCAAATGTTTTAAATGAAATCCGTATGCAGGAACATGAGAAATGCTGACACAGGACCGTAGAGCTGAAATTTGTATCATACCTGCAAGAACTGTCAGCACCAGAACATCAACAGTGCAACTGGCTACAATATCACGTTCATGGAGGAACAAGTATAGAGGTGTCAAATGTAACCAGTTCATTTTAGCACACAATTTTTCAAAAGTCTACCAGGCTAAGAGCAGATGGGGACTTTCTCACTGCGATTAACACCCACCACAAACATGATACACTTCACAGAAATAAGTGGGAAGCCTTACCACTGACACTGCCAGTCAGATGAGTGAATCCGTTGCGATCACTTCAATACAGCATTACTCAGTGTCTCCTGAAGAGCAGACTGAGGCAAAAGGCAAAAGTAACAAAAACCCAGAAGTGTTAAGAAAGTGAAACACCACTATGATTTCTCTTAGATTTAGGGGACAGCAGAAGCCTGCATCATCAAGCAGGACTTGATTGCCAAGAGGATGAACAGTAGAGTTAGCAAGATTGGTAGAAGCAACTATCAGCTGCGCTTCCGTATGAGTGTCATGAGGTTTAGCAAAACAAACTCTTGAAACTGGAGTTGCAAGATGTAGCCTATGAGTAGATCTCTTGCTCATCATGCCCAAGTCATCAAGGTGAAAACATTTTTAGGATGATGTGTGATGGCATGAGAGAAAACATGAAGAGACCCTCAGAATAATCAAAATAGGAGACAAAGTGAATCGTGTGTGCAGCTAAAATTTTATTCTGGTAAAGATGCTGACCACCTCTCACTGCATTTTGGGGGTGCATGGAGCAGCATACATCATCACTAATGCCCACTGCACGTTATGTGTTTCTATTTCATCTCCCTGGTCCATGCTCGCAGTGCCTAATGACTGCGCTCCTCATCAGAATTGACACCTGAATGTCACACAGATTGACACCCTTTTCATCCCCTCTCTTTCCTCTCTCACCCTTCTGCATGTCTTGGTTCCCTTTCCTAGAATCCCATTTCTTATAATGTTTTATTTTGCTGTTTAGTATCTTTATATTTTGATGTTTTCTTAGAAGAGAAATCATGTGATATTTAACATTGGCTACCTGATCTCTCTCACTTAACATTGTCATCTCTAGGGGCTTCCATTCCATTCTTTGGTGTCTACCTGAAAACGTAAATGTCATCCGATTACAATGTGTTATGCATACTCATATATATTGAAACCCAAAATATCATATCAGGTCTTGGAAGCATGCTACCTGTTTACCAAGAGATAAGTAGATGAAGAGCATGTGATATTGATACAAATAGAGCACTGCTCTGCCATGAAGAAGCATAAACTCCAGCCATTTGTAGGAAAATGAATGCACTTTGATTCCAACTTCATTCATAAGTTGAATGGCACTGCCAACAAAATCCAGCAGAACTTTTACAAATCCTGGGAAATAATTTCTAAAGGATATGTAGAAGAGCCAAGAATCTTTACTCAAGATACTTAAAGGAAATTAATGTCGTCAGACTTGTCCTCCTAACACCTTATGTGGACAAAATCATGATATTAGCCAAGATAGCTAAAATAATCCAGAAGAACAGAACAGAGCCAGAAATAGACCTGGGCATTTACACACTTGTCTTATGAAACAATAGGGCCTTGAAGCATTGTGGGGAAACAATATTTTCAGTGTCATGTAGAATGAGCAGTGGCAACCCTGGTTTATGGAAAAAATACAGCACATACCTTCTGCGAACATCATCTGCCCTCCAGACACAGGTCTTGATACTCCCAGAAAGTCAACAGTCAGAGGATTTAGGAAGAAGAAAAACATCAGGGCTGCCTGTAAGCAGAACACCTGGCAGATTTAGTGCCTTAAGCATGGCTAGGAACAGAACTGTGTTATTGGAAACAGAGAACAACTGAGGTGGGTAGTTACTCAAGACAAGAGAGTGATGTAAAAGGATTCATTAAACACATGCTGTTGCATGGCTTTTTCTGCACTGTGATTTGCATAAGAAACATGAGAGAAGAGAAAGAGAGAATGGAAGAATTGCGAACATATTTGAGTTTCAATTCACAAGTTGATTTTACTAATACCAGAGAATCTAAATATAAGCCAAAACATTGCTTTTAACATAAAAAAATACCCCTTTAAAATATTTTTTAAGGTCTCAGAAAATGAAAATCTCCCTTGGACAAAGTGGAAGAGAGTATTGATGAATTGCAAGTTGTTCCAGAAGAAGTTACATAGGCAAGGACAGAGGAAAGCAGATTCCATAGAGGATCTGTGGAGATACATAGGAAGGAGAAAGGGAGTGACATAGGGACCCCAGGTACAGGGGACAAACCAGCCCCTCAGCCCTGAATCTGTTCCTCTTCCAAAGCATGATTTGAGTTCTCTTCAAGGACAGTTCAAGACTTCAAAGAGACCTTTACTAAAACCAACAACTCTTCACTCTTTCCTGCAGAAGTGTCATGGGTCCCTAGAAGTAAGACAAAGCTTGAACTTTGTTTTGGGGAGTTGCGTGCCATATTCTTTTCACCTGGGCATACAGTCATGTGCCTTAGTCAGGGCACATTTGTCTGAAACTTCTTAAAACAACGTTTCTTAACCCTCAGTCTATCCAGTTTGGCTTATGGGTCTTAATGGTCTAAGACCCAAGGATAAGAGATTCGTTATGTGGTCAACTAGGCTGATAAATTCTCCAGGGCCCTAAAAATAAGGTCAGCTTGGTTAACATCCTCCCCTTACTGGGACCACGCCAGGCAAAGACAGTCACCCCCTGAAAACTGAGTTGACTCTCAGATCAGGAGCCTTGAACATGATGGAAGAGCCAAGACCAAGATAATGATCAGGCAGACCATAGCCTTCACACCCCCATGTGCCAGTCTGATGCAGCTCTTCACACCCATGCCATGGCATTTATCCAGGGGAAGGGACTTCCCTGGCTTGTCCTTCTCTCTTTTGTAAGAGGATCCCTCAGGCTCACTTCCTGACCATCTTCACCTGTTGTACCTGAAGCTCTTGCCCTAAATTCTTAGTGTTGGTTGACTTCTACTTCCAACATCATGAAAGCAAGGACTCTCACTAGCAGGTGCCTAGGGGTGAAGTGAACAGCTGTGCAGAGTAGAGTGGAAAGAGGAAAATGGTGCACAAATCCAGGCAATGTCGCTGTGTGGAATGGAGTGTTTTCTGAGCAGGATAATAATACAGGCCCTTGACTACACATATAATCTATCATGGAATACTGGAAACCAAGAGTTTAAAAGGCAAAAGAGGAAAAAATAATTTCCATAACTACTTGAAGCTTCTGGTTAATGCTTGTGCCTGTAATTTCATGTTGACCTCAAATTTTTTTTTTTTTTTTGTACTGGGGATTGAACTCAGGACCCTGCACTTGCCAGGCAAGTGCTTATTCTGCTGAGCTATCTCCCTAGCCCTGCCCTCAAGTTTTAATTTCCACTGTCTCTAAAGCAAGCACCTACACCAAGCCCTGACAAGAGGAGCACATTTGTCCTGGTGAGACTCCTAGGGGCCATGGTTAGGTCTCCAGCCTCTTTTTCATCCTCTGTGCAGGCACAGCATTGCCAATGAAGTCATTAACTTCCCCAACACACAAGATTCCAAGTGGGGTCAAGGCCCAGACCAGCTCTGTGGGGACAGCAGCTCAATCCCATGAGGGGACACTATGGAGCACACCCTGATCTATCCACCGTACCCTGTCACTTGTCCTTTATTAAATAATAAACTGAAAGTGTCAGAGTCCTCCCAAGTGCTGTGAGCCAGAATGGCTGACAAGTCAGAAGGCAGGTAACAGTAGAGGGTGTGATCAGGCTGTGGGCTGAGCCAGTGTTGATGGACTGAGCCCTCAGCTTGTGGGACCTGGGTCACACTCCTCACAATGCCATCTGCTTCTCAGTCTGCACTGGACGGGAGTTGAGCTGAATGGAATTCATGAGCTGGTTTTTGTTTTCCTTTGTTTGTGTCTTTGTAGATCTGGGAATTGAACTCAGGACTGTGACACTGAGACCCACCTCAGCCCCTAAGGCCCTTTGTATTGATTAATTGGAGTCAGGGTCTCACTAAGTTGCTCAGTGGCCCAGGCTGTGGTGGAATTTGTGAGTCACCTGGCTCAGCCTCCCAGAGCACCTCTATTACAGGTGGTGCACCCCACCAAGCTTCTTGGTTAGTCCTTATGTATGGATGTATGTATGTATGTATGTATGTACTTTGGTATAACTTTTCTAATGGATATTTTCAGAGGACTTTTCACATGAAGAAAACACAAAGCCTGCTGTATAAAAGCCCCTTATGTAACATTATAGCAAATTTTAAAAATTATTCTTAGCTTATAATAAAGTTTATGAATTGTCATGCATCTTAGAAGGCACAGTACAAATTTGAATAAATTTTAAAAATCTTTCACTCATAGACAAGAAACAATGCTATAGGATCATTCCTCTACAATTTAGTATTTGGCTCAATTTCATTGTAAAAATGTGTAATTAGTTTTTCACATTCTATAGGGATTTAAAATGTAGAATACCAATGATTTATGGAAACTATATGTTCCATGTTATGTCTTAGGTGTTTGATATTCAGAAAGATAGTGTTTTAGGCTCAAGTGTCTATGTTTTAGGGAATAGTATCATTAAGCTTCTCTTGTGGAGGGTTAAAACTTAAGTTTTCAGACAAAAAAAAAACAAAAAACAAAAACTAGAGAAAAAGAAGGTCTACAAGAATAACCAATATTTCGGCCCTAGCCCTTCAAGGTCAGTGAGGACTCATGACATAGGAGAACCTGTACTGTAACATCCTAAAACTCAGAGGTGTCCCAAATTTTCTGTATGAGGAGATTATGGGGCCACAGAGGAAAGGGATCAATGATGTATAGTGTGAGAGTCACCTAGAGTGAAAACATCCTCTCAGGCTTTCACAGAGAGCAAGCTGGTCAAGCAATGGCCATGACTTATCCAGATGGCTGACTCTGGTAACTGTTCTACAAAGCGCTATATATGATTTCAAGGTAAATCCTGAGGGGATTTGAATGACCTTGTAAGATACAAAAGTTATATTTTTTGTTATATAGTTCTTGCTTCACCTTGGTCTTAATCATCCAGCAGAAATTCTACCATGAGGTATAAAAAGTAAAGCCATATTAATATGTTCAAGTCAACATCTTCCAACATTGTCAGTTGTACTGATAACCCACTACAATTTATTATGGACCATTGGACTATACATACAACTACTTTCTCTTAGTTCAATGAGAAGAAAGATTTGTACTAGTAGTGTTTATACAAGATATCAAGTCTATGTCTTGTAGTCTGAACAAATACTATGAAGACAACAATATGCAATGTATTAATTATTGGAGCTGTCCTACTAACCTGTTGTGAAACTGTCTCATTGCTATTTCTTTTCATTAAAATTAATAAAAAAATAAAATTCTTCCACTCACTCATTTAAGTTTTAAACTGCTACACATTTGAATTTGAGCAAATTGTTAGTGCCAAATGTATAAAATTATAATCAAGGAGCTTGAGGTCAAAAAATATGTACAGATTTTGAGTAGATGTGCATTTCTGTTTCGTTAGTCTTGTTTTTACCTATTTAATGATGACCAAAACAATTAGCACTAACATTTTCATAGGATCTTGGGGGATGTGGATGGTTTTCTAGTTCAGCAAGTGGAGGGCAGGGCATTTTGGTCACATAGATTCACTTGGTGAGACAGGAGTCTGGTGACTCTCTAGGCTCCAGATCTTTTTCTCAGTGGTCTCCTCTTCCCAGGGAGGATACGTGAGGGTCACATGGGGATCCAGAGCTGGGCATCTGGACAGACAGCCAGCCCACTCTGTGGCACAATGGCACACTTCAATCAAGTAGAAGCAACATGTCCATCCACAGACACACTGGAAGGTCCGGGGGAAGGGAGGGAGATAAACGGTGAGAGTATTATTCTGTCTTCCATTGGTGTTGCAAAATATCCAAGGCTGGGGGCCTTGTGAAGACAGGAGGGATAATTAGTTCACGGTTTTGGAGGCCCCTGAGAAGGTGCCCTTTTTGAAGGATGCACAGTGGTCAGTGTGTGTGAGAGGAACCACATAGTGAGATAGGAAGCCGAGGGCAAGAAGAGCTGCTTTTGTTGTTTTTTCTTTATCTGTTTCTGCAGTACTTGGGGTGGAATCCCAAGTACTGAACTATAGTCTGCATTATTATTTTTTCTATTGAGACATGATTTTGCTGAGTGTCTAAGTTGCACAGGTTGTGCTGTAACTTGCTGTCTCTGCCTCACCCTCCCAGAGAGCTGGTATTACAGGCATGGTCATCACGCCCAGCAGAAGGCTGTGTCTCTTAAGAACCCACTTACAGGGGCCGGCGAGATGGTTCAGTGGTCTAAAGTGCCTGCTTAGGAGGGCTCAGGCAACTGCGGGGACTGCAGTTCGATCCCCGGCACCACATGCTGCGCCAGCGCCACCACCAGGGCAGGCTGAGCCAGCCACAAAATGAATAAATAAAGAAACAAACAAACACAACAAGCAAATAAATAAATAAAAAATTAAAAAAAAAAAAAAAAAAAGAACCCACTTACAGGGCCAGTGAACTGAGTCTCCTGAGAACCACTTTTATCCTCCAAAGAATCTTCCCTGTGGCCATGTGCTGAGCTTTCCTTTTAGATGTCCCACTATATTCCTAAAGTCACCATGCTAGGAACAAGGACCCAACACAGAAATTCGGGGGACACACCACAGATGACAGTGGTGCAGCCAATGACTTCTCATAATCATCCAGATGAAGTCTCACACAGAAACACTCAGGGTCACAGGTGTGATGTCAAGAGCCTGGGGTCCACTAAGAAGAGATCTGTGACCTCCTCCCAACTTCAAGTGTCACCCGCTGACTGCAGACTTGCAGCTGCATATTTCCTGAGATGAGTCTCATGGGTGGGAGCTGCAGCTGCTGCAGCTCCTCTGGACTCAGCCTTCTGTTCCTGGACTCCATTGTTCCACATTCAATTTGATCCAGGAAGCCAATGACACTCGCAGGGGTAATTGAGCTGCTCTCTGTAAATCACGTTCTACTTATTCTTTTCTTGTTTTGTTTTATTTTAGTTCTGAGAATTAAACTCACCACCTTGTACTTGCCAGATAAGTGCTGCACTGCTGGGGCACATCCCCAGCCCTGTCAATCACCTGTCCCTGCAGGGTAGTCACATGCTCTTGTTTAGCTGTCTTCATGCACAGGCAGCAGAAATGAGTAAATGCAGCAGTGTCTGGCCCACAAGGCCACCATGATTGTCTCTGGGCTTTTGCAGCAAGTTTGCTGAACCTTCATCAAGATTCACATGCCAGCCTATAATCTCAGGTCCAAACCCAGATTGGAGACTACAGAGCCCTAGACTGAGAATGGAGGCAGTCCCTAAGTTTCAGATCCGAGCCCCTGGGTCTGCGCCCCTACTCTGCATTGCACACTCCTGACCCTTGATTTCAGGGAGAAACTCTATGCCCGCCAAAGACTAGAGACACATAGAGATACATGAGAGACATGCAGAAGAGAGAAGAAAGTCAGGGAAAGAGAAGAAAGACTAAAGAGTGTCAGGGGAAGTGAGAGAGAGAGAGATGGAGAGACAGAGACAGAGACAAATAGAGACACAGAGAAAGAGAGAGTCAAGATAATCAGAGGGGAGAGAGAGAGAGAGAGAGAGAGAGAGAGAGAGAGAGAGAGAGAGAGAGAGAGAGAGAGAGAGACTCAGAACCACTCAGGAAGACAATGTCACTACAGTGTGGGACACTGTCAGAGACTTCATCCAACTTCATCTTTAACAAGCATTAATGAAGTACACACTAGGAGCCAGGTGTGCTGCCAGGGACTTGGGATGAACCAGTGCACACAATTGGCAAAGGCTTTTGTCACCTTGGGAGCTCAGAGATACAGATAATGTTAAACAGATCCAATGGAACAGGCTCATTCTGTGACAAACTATGCAGACATCAGGATATGGCATGTTAATACAAATCCCACATTGTAACTTAAAAACCTGCCCTAGGTGAGGAAACTGCAAGATCAGCAAACTATGCAATATTCAAGGAGGGATCAAGTGATCCAAAAACTGAGTCATGGATCAATAAATAGGTCCATGCACAGCCTGGAATTGTCTTCATGTGGAAAGAGTAGGAAGCATGGTACACACAGGGGGCTAACTCAAAGACAGAATGCCCTTCCCAAGATTCTCAAAAACAACGATGGGGGCAGAAAACAGGTCAGCAGTGGTGAGGCCAAGTAGCTGCAGGGAACACAGTGGACCAGGGCAGGTGATGGACAGACTCATGTCTTGATGGCCACATGTCTGTTACTTGTGGTAGATAGATCAGAATTCACACAACCATGGCTTTAAGGAGCAGATTTTGAGGTATGAGGTCAATCATAGTTCCAATGGTTTTAGAGGAAAAAGCAGGTGACCCATGGTGACATCAGGAAAAAGGAGCAGCTACCTCACAGGCTAAGGCAGGTGGAAACTGGCCTGGGGATTTCAAGAATTAGGCATCTGGTGTGGACGCAGTCTGTAGGTGGGTGGAGCAGAGCAGGCCTTGTGGGTCTTCTGGAGAGCAAAATACACTGCCTATGCTCCTACAGCCATAACCCATGCTTACTGGGAAACTAAGGCAAAAGAATCTCAAGGTTGAGCCCAGCTGGCCACATGGCAACATGATAGTCTTACTGAACATA
Organism: Capromys pilorides; assembly: GCA_004027915.1. Taxonomy (NCBI): domain Eukaryota; kingdom Metazoa; phylum Chordata; class Mammalia; order Rodentia; family Capromyidae; genus Capromys; species Capromys pilorides. The sequence goes on along the minus strand of PVKN010003878.1, from coordinate 11,815 downwards.
TAATAAAAAGGTGCTTTTCTGTGAGCTCAGCGAGAAGATGCTGGATTGAATCCCCAGAAACACACACACACACACACACACACACACACACACACACACACACACACTATCATGATTTCATACACATTTGTGTAACAATGCAGGTTTAAAATACACAAAAGGGCTACAAAAGCAAGGAATCCAAAGGAGAAACTCCATGAGACAAGAATGCTGGGTGTAGCAGAGTAGATTAGAGGGGAAAGGCAGGGACTTGGAAGACGTCAATAGAGCATCCACAGGTGTCACTTCACTGAGGGTCCTCATCACAAGTCCTTCCCCAGGGGCCTGACTACTACACTTTGTGCCTTGATCTCACTAGAAGCAGGAAACCCACAGGAGGTGTGTCCAGAGCAGCAATGCCTTGGGTCTAATGATTCAGGCAGCCTCAGGTCAAGCCAGTACCCATTCTGATCTCATATAAACAGAGAAGGCTCTGGTCAGGTAGCAGCCCACAGAGGCCAGCCACAAGCAGGACAGCTGTGTCTGAAACCCCAAGAGCTGAAGCCAGGTGAAGGACCTGTGTTCTCCCAGCACCACCATCCCCATGTGCTTCCTGCCCTTTGAGTTTGAGCCACTTTCTTGTCTCTGTCCTGCTATGTGTATCTCTCTTGGCCTTAAACCATCACTTTGACTCAGTGCACAGCCAGAAGTTTGAGGGCCTCCTCTCTAGAGCTCTGGGATTGCAGGAGGTGCAGCCATGAACATTTTCAGTGAGATTTTAAGAGCACAGCTTCTGACGTCTTTCACACCTGTTGCTCAGCCTGTCTGTGTCTATATCTCTCTGTGGAATGAGGATACTCAGAGGACCTGCCCCTGAGCTGGCTGTGCCAGGCAGTTAGCAGGTGTCCAGTGAGTCCCAGTGCAATATGTGGGCCCAAGGCTGAGCCCTGAAACTCTCTGCTGAGAATACCTCTATTTCCATTTCAGTACCCTGCTGTTAAATGATGCTGTGACTTCTCTGTCTTATGCCCACCTTCCTTGCTCCAGGTTTAAGTCATAATCTCTATCTGCCACTAATCCTCCTTCTGCAGTCTTCCTGTTTTTCTCTCTGCTCTGAGGTAGAGCTCACACTATCTTCTCCGTTGACCTGGATGGTGAATAGGCCATTTGGTTGTCCCTCCTGGGACTCAGGTTGCCATGTAGCAGCTGGCCCTGGGGTACAACACATGCACCAGCACACAGGCAGTGCTCGGCACCGACAGCTTGCCACCCAACAGTCAAGTGTGGCTAGTGGGAAGACTCAGGGTTTTTAGGGCTTACAGGGGTATCCTTGGCCAAATCCCAGATGCACATGGATGGATGTCAGATATGCAGAAGGTGAGGAACTCCACCCTTCTCTACAGTTCCAAGGCCAAGGTCTTGGAGAACATTTTGGATGGGTACCTTTTGGCTTTTCCTGGAAGTGTGAGGGAGATCCCAGAGTGACCTCATCTCATCTCCACCAGGTGCTGACATGGGGACCACAGCACAAACCCTCTGGGTCTGTCTCCTGGGATCCATCTTCCACACAGCTGCAGGTATCTGAGCCTGGGGATCTGGGCTAGCCTGTGAGCACCCACAGTGTGGAATGCTGCCCCAGCCATAGGCCACCTGGAGGTTTGTATGGCGTGAGGCTAGAAAAGCAGGTTATGAAGAGGCAGCAACTGGATGCAGAGCTCCTCACTGTCCCTCTTAGCTGGGCCAGTCACTATTGTCTCTGTGCCACAGTTTCTGCCCCTCATTCTGAAAGCACCTTAGATAACACAGACTCAATGCACATCTTTCCCAACTCTAGCATGGGTCATGGCGGTAATTAGCTTCAGGACAGCGCTGTGCCTGTGATTTCTTCCTTGGCTGGTGGCCAAGTCTGGCAGCTGCTTTCTGCCCTGCAGAGGACACCGCACCTCGCACCTGGAGAAGGCGGCTGATCCGAGGGCTGGGGTTGGGCAGAGTAGGACGTGTTTCCCCAGTGACTGTGTCCTGTGCCCTGCTGTTCTCTCTGCATATCCAGCAGACAGAATCTGAGGCATTGTGGCCTTGATTCTCTACTCAGTACAGTGGCCCCTCATGAGAAGGGGCCTGTGTGGTTGCTCTGGGTCAAGCCACTGGCGTGAAGAGACACAGCTGTGAAGCCTAAGGCTCAGTGTTGAAACTGTCCTGCTTGAACCCAGAGCTAGAGCCTGATACCAGGCCCATGATTGGTGATCATGAACTACAGGACTCCTACAGGATACAATTCCATCTTCCACTGGATCCCACTCATCCACTGGATGCAATGTGTGCCCCCAAGAGCTGTGATTCCCCCAAAAAAGCAGCAGTGAGGTCTCAGAAGAGCTCCCCCCAATCAGAGAATTCATCACTGGTGGCGTTATTTGCTCTTGATACTGGCAGCCCTGGCATGCAGCAGTGTTCTTCAATAATGTTCTGGTGTGCTCTGGAGCTCTGGTGCACCCCCGTTGGGTGCTGACAGCTGCACATTGCTGGAGGCCATGAGCAAGTGTGGGGCAGCATGACAGCAGGGAGGGAAGGGCAGAGGGCTGGATGGTAGGGGAGGTTCTCTTGGTTGGGGCAATATAGGTGGGGCCTGGAGGGCAGTGAGGGGCAAGGCCCAAGCTGGGTTTGAACTGATAGTGGTGGGGCTTGGTCGAGGTTGGGTTGCAACACTGCAGAGGGGCTGTATCAGGGAGTGAGCGCCAGACCCAGAAGTGGAACTTGGCCAGGGATGAGATGTTAAAATCCCCATCTCTGTGGCATGAGTGGAGCTGCAGTCATAGGGGAGGCATGGCTGGAAAATCACTTCCTCAGGGTAGAGGAACATTGACCTCTCTTGTCTGGGTCTGAAGGACAAGCAGAGACTTCAACTTGTGGGAAGAGAGCACACACATGCCCTGGGGTTGGTCCAGGTATGAAAGTGCTGAGGAGGTGATGGCTTGAGAGATGTAGGCTTGGATCTCAGTTCAGTTCCAGTAGACAGGTGGTGTGGAAAAGGGACTTCCTTCACCAGGGTGAATGGGACATGGGGCAAGGGGAGAGAGGTAGGTGAGGACACACCCAGGTAGATGGGGACTGAGCTATATGCATGACCTCAGGACAGGGTATAAGCTGAGACAACGCAAAAATCTCCCTCATTGGGGTCAATATCTCAAAGTACTATACTGAAGATCTGTCAATCTTGTTTTCTCCACATTAGCTGCTCACTACAGTTGCACTTTATCCAGCGCTTCTCTTGTCCTAATAGTTGGAATGTGGTGTGAAGGTGGGAGTGGGTATTGGGGTGTTATTTGGATCCTGTCCAGCAGTGGATGAGGCTGGCACCAGGGATGGGTCTGGGCATGGTGGAGACTGGGAATGGGGAATAGGATGGGACTGATGTTGAGGGTGAGTGGGGGTGGGGTGGGGCTAGGATTGGAAATTGGCCTGCATGTGAGGTTGGGCTTCTAGACACTATGATACTAACTGTCCCATTGTTCTTAGATTCTACACTATTTGTCTGGGCCTGGAAAGACTTTCCCGACCTTATGAACCAGGGGTGCAGATGATTGAGGCCAATTTTTCTGTGCGACACCCATCTTATAATACACCTGGGAATGACAGTGACATCATGCGGATCAAGTTGAGCAGACCAGTTGTGGAAACAGACACCATCTGGACCATCCCCATCGCCTCCAAATGTCCAAAAGCTGGGACCATGTGCTTGGCATCAGGCTGGGGTCAGCTACTGGATAGTGAGCTTTGGTGCTCCTGTCCTTGGTCTCACTGATACCCATGGCTGTCTCTGCCCAGAAGTGTTTCTGATCTTGTGTAATTTCTTGTAGGCAAATTCCCTGATGATTCACAGTGTGTGCTTCTTCGAGTTCAATCTCAGAAGACCTGCAAAACAGTGTATGAGGAACTGCATGACCGCACCATGTTCTGTGCTGGTGGTGATGGCTTCCAGGACACTTGTACTGTAAGAGACTGGGGATGGAGGGGAAGGAACTTGGAACAGAGAAGAGGGGCAAATCTCATATATGGCACAAGGCCATGAGGCAAAAAGGGAATCTTTCAAGCCTTGGGAACATAAGGTGGTTCCATAAGAAAATGCAGGTGCAAAGAAAAACAGAGAGAAGAAACTGGGAGGGTGAAAAGGAAACTGGGGATGCAGGATGAAAAGGCCGCAGAGAAAATCAAGGAGAGCCAGAGAGTAGGAAGGAACTGCCTCCCAGGCAGAGCCATGGTTTAGAAAGCAGAAGATGGAGGGTGAACCCTAGGGGTAACAGCAGGAGGATCCTGGGAGAAGCAGCACAGCTTTGAGAGCAGACTGGTGACTCCATTCAGGATCCCAGCCCTACTGCCAAGAACAGCTGTACTTTCCCCTGAAATGGCTCCAGAACCCCAAGTCCTCACCCGTGCTGCCCCTCCCAGTAACCCTCAGCCAGGACAGAAAAATGAGAGCAGGCATGGGGCGAGCTCCTTAGGGAACCTTTCCAAGGCCTGGAACAGAGAGCTGGAGTTTTAGAGGTTGGACTGTCCCTGTCTGCCTACACTGATATGGCTTGAAGGCTTCAATTTTAAGGGTGCACCCCTTCACTTGAGACCTTGGGTGTCTGGGCCTTCACTGTCTTAGGGAATTACCAGGGTCTCAGTTTATGCCCCCCTTACCTCTGCCTCCTGCCCCCACGTGTCTCTGGGGCCTTCTAGGTCTGTCTCCCCTGCTCCTGCTTCAGGCTTGCACTGCTGCCCTCCTGCTCCCACAGTGTGTGCTGCTGCCCCACTCACTTTTCTCTGCATCTTTGTACTTCTGGCTCCCTGTGTGTCTCCAGCCTTCCTCCTCTGCAGCATCTCTAACTTGCTCTCCCCCTTTCCTCAACAGGGAGACTCTGGAGCACCTGTGGTCTGCCACGGGCTTCTGCAGGGCCTTGTGTCCTGGGGTCTCACTCCCTGTGGGTGAACTGGATTTCCAAGCATTTACAGCAACCTCTGCAAATTCAAAGGGTGGATAGAGAAAACTATCTGGTGCAACTAACCATTCATTATCTTGGGACAAAGAGTTCAACAGCACTTTCCAAATCTGTCCTTAGCCTCTATGTATCACAAACAGCTATTGGATTATTTGCAATCTTCTTTATCTATATATCAAGATGTTTCATGCCTCTTATGCTTAGTTTTATTAAAATTGCAAATAGACTTTTTGAGTGTGGAAATGCGATACTGATTTTAAGATGCTGTGACATACTTGTGCTCTTGGGATATCTGCTGTGTGGTGGGAATACCAATGTACTTGCCCCTAGTTACATTGAGAACAGCTTCCCAGGGACAGGAGTAGTAGCTGAATTTGTGAAATTCAGAATGGCTGCAGTTATGCTTCAGAGATCATGGCAGGTGGAACATAGGGTTCTTACTTCCCAAATTTTCCTCAACAAATGAGGATCTAGGGATTAATAACTCTCAGCTCCTTGCCCTGGTTAAGGTAGCCAATGATAGCACAGAACTACACATGACCTGCACTCATGGTCTGTGTACAACAAGAGGAGTGCAGGCAAAAGGCAAAGGACAGGTGGGACAAGTTGTGCTAGAAGGAGCAGAACTGGTGGAAAAGTAGAACTGAAAGCTACAAAGAACAACTGTCCTGTACAAATTGGGTCAGGCTAGTAGAAACACCAGGGACATGCAGTATGCAGTGTGAACCATACTGGGGTAGAGAATATAAAAATAATTACTAAACATTTCTTTAAAATACTAGGAGCAGAAAGGATACAGATAAATCATAAACTACCAGGCAGAAACTATGTGTAAGATGGCAGAGAACAGAGAGATGGAGAAGAAAAGTATCATAAGGAGAGACAATGGGAAAAAAGTTTAAAAAATTACACTCATGCATACAAACAGACTCATATAAGCACACAACTCAGGTTCTCATTCCACAAAGCAAATATAAGCAGTTCTATTACAAACACCCACCAATAAGAAATTAATGAGCGAGTAGGAATTGTGGTAAGGAGACAAAAGTGAAAGACTTAAAAAATGGTTCATGATAAAAAAATTATATGCTCTGCTAGCACAAAAGAATTCACATTAGAGGAGCACACGTTCATAGGTGCCCATGCCTCCATGCACACGCGGGTGCACATGCATGCGAACTCTTCTGTGATGCCAACCAGCAGAGCTCAAGGACTTGGCTGTGGGAAGCGTAGCTGTGGGCTTCATGGAAGCCTTGAGAGGGGTAAGGGGAAAGCATCCATTCGGAGGTTCTGACTCAGACGATGCCCAGACCTTCCTTTCTCCTCTCTTTTCTCCCCATGACACCACTGAGCAGAATCAGCTATGTGAGAGGAAGCTCATTCCTGGGCCTGGAGGAACAGAGACAGGGACACCAAAAGCTCAGCAGCATATTGGAGAGGGAGCCAGGAGGAACATTCCAGCCACATTGGAATAGGTAAGCCTAGGAGCAAGTGGGAAAAAAAGTCAGTAAGGAACAGACCTTACTTTCTGTGGGTGTTGGGCATCCTCAGCAACATGTCCAGCCTGGTTTTCCTACTCCAGGGACAGAGCACATAGTGGCAGGGTACTATACTTCAGCAGGTTTTCATCCAGACTCCCTGGAGGAGCCACGTACAGTGTTCCATCTTTAGGTACCCAGCACTGGAGCAGAGGGCAGTTAGTGAAAGAAGCCCCTGACTCTGTCTTTTTGCCTGTAATGGACATATGTCTGCGTGTGTTCAAACCCCATTCCTGGCGCCAAATTCTGTCTTAGTTATTTTTCTCTCATTGCTGGGACAAATACTTGACACACAAGCTTAGGGAAGGAAAGGTTTATTTAGCTCACAATTACTGGAGGTTTCAAGACCCTGCCCCTGCTTTATAGGGTCTGGAGGAGAGGCTGGGGCACTACTGTGTCCAGGATGACCTGCTCCATATCTCCAGAGTCCAATGCCTGGAGGTGGGGAGCAACCCTCTGACAGCACATGCTGTCAGTTTAATTGTTCACACCTCTCTTGGCCACACCCCCTCAGCCCTGCCCCTGGATCCATGCGATTGACAGCCCCATGATTTACATGAGGTTTTGGGGGGACAACTAGATACAAACCACATGAGCCAACAGCTGTCCTCCAACACTCTTGTTTCACTTCGTTCCCTTCTGGTCCTTCTAGGTAGACATTGACAGCCCATCTCCATGTACTACTGTCAACTCTAAGCTTACTTCACAGCTCCACTCCAGCACCCTAAGTGGAGGGGCTGCTTGGATGTCACCCTCAGAGCAACTCTCCCACCACCACCAGCCCAGATGCTGCTCCCACCTCTGAAGTAGTGGCCTGGCATCCACCTTTAGTGTGGAAGGGATCAGCTAGTGCTCAGGACCATTTTCTTCCATACTCGCAGAGCTGAGGTCACAGCTGGCCCTCCTGCATGTTGCACAACATTGGTGAGCCATTATTATGGAGACATGGCAGATGGCAGTACAGCAAGATGGTCACCTCCCTGTGACCTAAACTTGAACTGCTACCATGACAGTTGCAATGTCTGTGGATGGCTTCCACCAATCCAGGAGGAATCCCCTTTAACTACATTAGACTTGAATTGAAATTTCATAGCAAAACTGCACTGGGATCAGTAGGTGTTCTCAGATCAGTGTCTTGCATGTGGACCAATTTGAACCAATCAACTGGTCTGAATTTGGATTAATTATGAGCCTGAATATGGACAGATTAAAATCTTGAATTGGTACCAGTTAGCTGGATCAAATGTGTACCAATAATAGACTTCAGTTTCAACCAATTAGCAGGCTCAAACATGAACCAATCGCAGGCTTGCTATAGCTATTTCAGTAGCACTGGCCTCTCATGTCTGAGCTTCATTGACAGTGTTCTTTTATGTGCAACAAAACTTTTGTACTGTAGGACAGGTCTTCTTCAAATAAACTTGTCCTGGAGAATCTGTGAATCTGTTCAAAATCCTTACCCCAAGAACTATGGACAACTATGGTCTTCTTTCCATATATAACTCCTTGGGTCTATTAGCCCAGAAGAGCTGCAGCAAACAGCAGCCAAGGAAGAGCAATGATACAGATCAGGTGACAGAAATTTGTAGAGTGGGCTGATATGAACATCTGAAGCACACAGTGGTTGCAACCAATAGGACTGTGGGCAATGATGGGCAGCAGCACCAGCGACCAGCTGCCTCAGGTACAGACTGTAACTCTAGGCACTGACATTGGTGCTACTAGCGGAACTGCACCTTGCCAACGCAGGGTTTCTATGAAATTGGAGCAGAAGTTCTCTCAACTGAGTGGTGCAGCTGGGACTCAAAGAAGGCAATGCAGCCCAGGCTCTAGACCCCTCTCTCTCAGCTGCCTCTGTCTTTGAGATCCCTGATGGTGGCACTGGGTCACCTATACTATGCATTCAGTTGTGTTCTCACTGCCTCTCTGGAAGATATTTCCGTGTGGAGGCCAGAGTCTGCATTCAATTTTCTGTGTGGTTTTCTGAATTGAGTGATGTCTCCTCCTGCACAACACTCAGATCTGTTGCCTAGGACAGCCCTATCTGCTGCATTTGTTCACTCATTGACTAAATCTCGCCAGTAACCATTAAGTAGTTTATTATCTTGTCTACCTATCATCTGCTCTTTTGTTGATTGCCAAGCACAAACTTTGCAGTGGGTTGGATGCATATCTTTTCCACGACTGTATGCTTCCTCAACAAGCACTGGCATGCATGTACTTTTGGACCACTGTGAGGGTGCTATTATGGACTGATCACTCATGTGGGATTTTCCTGGTGGTGTTTGTTCAGTGCAAATCAAGGTTGTGGGACATGGCCAGTTGATACTGTGCTGGAGCACATACAATTTTGTCAAGCAACGCTGTTATGGATTGTGACCAGATGTCACCCAAAGACACATTCAGTGATGGGATGGCTTCTAGAGCCTGTGAGTGATTCATGGTGTACTGCTAGAATTATGAGGGTTAGTGCTACACCCACACCTGAGGCATCAGACTTTCATACAGTGTAAGTGAAGGTGAGAGGTTTCTATGCTGCTGTTCCTCAGCTTTGCTTTTGTGCTTTTGCTCTTTTCTATCCCTATGAACTGCTACCCTCTGCATGTGCCACTCTGACTTGGAGTGAGCCAAGACTGAAATGAAACCTCCACAAACTGGGAGTGAAATGAACCTTTCTTTCTTTAATTTTAGGTGTTTGGTATTTGGTCTCAGCGACAGAGAAAAGTATACAAGTCAAAGGTTGTTGAATACATGCCTGTTACTTGGAAGCCATAGAAATTTGCAAGTAACTTCTGTCTGTTCTTTCCTTTCTTTGACTTACTAAATCTCCCCTCTCCCAGACTGTCTGTAGTTGTTTTCCAGTCTCTGGAACCTAACTCAATGCACAGAACACAGTGTTATCTATTGAAATTTGTGTTCACACTTTTCACACAGGTCTGTAATTGGGATCACTGTTAGTTTTTGTTGGTGTTATTGCAGTGCAGGAGAGAAGCATCAGTGTAAGAAGTGATGGGTGACTGTCTTAACTCTGAGAACATAGAGAGAACCCAGGAAGACATGGGAATCCTCTGACCTAAGACAAAATGTCACTGTTGTGATATGGACTTTTACTAGTTTTATAGTTTCAGTGACATCTGAAGAACTGATGAGGGTGTTTCTTACGGCAAGGGAAAAGTAAAAGGGCATTGTATCTATGACTGTTGGTTGGGGTCAAGGAGGAGGTGGTCTCTTGGAAGATAAGCTGTTGTTTCTGGGCTTCAGCCCTGTTCAGTGGCTACCATTATATTCAAGCAATTCATACCTGGGCCAGAACCTGTTTTTCCTGACTTTTAGTTGTTATGAAGGTGCTGTTACTCTCCTAGACTGCTTTAAGCTTAACTGGAGCCTTTATAGAGTGAGAAATCTTTTAAAAACATTTAAAAGGGCAGGGTGTCATGAGGATACAGGTCATTATCATGATTAAAGGTCCAAAGAGTGGAAACAGGCAGGGGGTCCATGCTTCCCATGTGTCATTATACCTTGACCTTGTTGATGTGGAAGAGTATTAGTTTCTTTGGTTCCTGACCTTTATACTCTAGAGGCTTTGGGAAGTGCCCTAAGTCTATTTAGAGTGAAGGAATGGAGCTGCAGTCAAGGTTGATGCAACTCCAGGATAAGATTTCTGAGGTGGGCTTTAAAATCCCACTTGCCTCTATTACTACAGATCCACTGATTAAAGCACACTTTGCCCTTTTTTGAGTGTTGGCACTTATTGAGTTATCATCTATGAAAACTGTGTCAGAATATGGGTAGCTGCATTATTGGTAACCTTGAGATTTTGAATGAAATGTCATGCCTGTGGGTTTAAGTCCAAAAAGAATGGGAGTATTGAGGATTTTTATTTTTTATGTGTTTAGGACAGGGTTTACCAGGTCTACAGGGTCTCATTATAGATCTGACTTGTAGTGATCCTCCTTTTTTCAGTCTCCCAAAGTGCTGGGATTACAGGTGCATGCCACCACACTCAATCTCAGTTACTGGCTCAGCACACCCCAAAGGTGGGGCTGGCATGTCATGCTCAGGATCAAGCCATGGCTTCTTGTCTGCCTAAGCAGGTGCTTTAATCTGCTGAGCTATGAGGCAAGCCCTTGAATGAGAGTATAGTAGGGTGACTGGAAAGTTCTAAGAAAAATTTGTTAAGGATATAGCACATTAGAAGCTTGAGTCCCCATTGGTGTTTAATGGGCTATTGGATATTGGGGAATGTAGGGGAAAGGTGAGCGACACCTGAGGAGAGCTAACATAGAGGTAACATTGGTGGCATGAGTAGGGATTGGGCAAGTCTCAGATTCTGTCATGGATAAGAAACAAAGGAAGAGGGAGGGAGGATCTGGTGGAACATTGAGTTTGGGTATGTAGGATAAGCGCTGTCCATAGAGAGAGGTGAAAGAGAACTCGATGTTTTGGGGGTTTCTCTTCATGAGAGGTGTGAGGAAAGTTGGGATCACAAGGAAATCATGGGTGAAAAACAAAGTCTATGGTGTGAAGGAAATGGGTCAAGTTGAATGGGTGACGTAGGCTGGCCATCTACACTCACTATAGAGACTGTGGATCTAACACAGTGACCTGAGAACTCAAAAGAATTGTGTATGCGGTCTTTCTGTCAACGAGAAAAATGTGTCCTACCTAAGATGCCCAGCGAGACTTGGAGCACTAACATAGATACTGGGATGGAGGGGATGAACTCCAAGCCCTGTTGTGCCTCTTCAAGAGAAAGACCTAGCTGGTCAACTATACACGGATCTGGTTGAATCAAATTTTTTTGTGAGGATAGGGAATAGAATCACATTCCCATATCTGGTGGACAGGACTCTACCATTTCCAATGACCCCTGAGATTGCAGATGGGACCAGGTGTGGGTGGTGGCTGTAGGTTGGGGCAGGCTCATATCAAAGGTCCTTCTTCATCACACTTGTAGCATGGTCCAGGAGGAAATTTGTTGGAACTCTTTTATTTGCACTTAGCATCATCTTGTCAACGTCCTGCTTTGAAAAGAACCCTCAGTACTATGGCCAAAAGATGGCAAGTGCATATAGTTAAACTTTTTCTTTTCCATTTTTGAAGATACAGAAAGTAAGATTAAGTAAGTCTCTTTTGGATTTGAGGATCATCTGCCTTTCTAAGTTTGGCATGAAGAGCAGATTGGGAACTGTACTGGGAATGAACAAGGGTTATGTGTTTAGGCGATTGTGGGTCAGCATTTCTGTGCTTAGTTAGGAGCAATAAACTTATTCATTAAAAATTCACCTGAGTATTGAGCACCTTGAAATATGAAGTGCA
>PVKN010003877.1:17403-35601 GCA_004027915.1 Capromys pilorides | reverse complement strand
TTCTTTCTTTCTTTCTTTCTTTCTTTCTTTCTTTCTTTCTTTCTTTCTGTACCAGGGATCAAACGCAGGACCTTATGCTTGCCAGACAGGTGCTTATGCCACTGAACTATACCCCTGGCCTCATTTTGGATTTTTGGATTAGGGATGTTTCACCTTTATATGAACAAATAATTTTGTGTGGTAATAAGAGCCTTATAGGCAAGAAGACAAAACAGTGTGATAGTGCTAGCAAGTTACTTTACTCCAGTGCTGATTGTTTTATGAAGACTCCCCTGGGAAATCTGAGTATAGAAGGAGCACTCCAGACATATTTTTTCCTTAAAAAATTATTCATACATCATTGCAGTATATAATGCTTCTATTCATCATGAGGAGTTGGTATATGTCCATACACCTTAATTTTTTTTTACTTCCTCTTCCCCTCTCCTCCCATATGTTTTGATTCAATACATCCACTAGACTATAAGTACTACGAAGTGGGGCCAGCGAGATGGCTCAGTGGTCTAAAGCGCCTGCTTAGGCAAGCTTAAGCACCACATGCTGCGCCAGTCACACCCGCAGGGCAGGCTGAGCCAGCCATTAAAAAAAAAAAAAAAAAAAAGCTCCTCCATCTTGTTTTCCCTGGCACCTCCAACGTTGGCATAGACAAGGCTCTGATGAACCATTTACCCAAATGAATGAATGGGTAAACACATCCATTTCTTCATTCATTTACTTAAATGAGTGGTTTTCCAGAGGGATATGTATGTGCCTTTCAGTGATTTCTGGTTTTGGTGTCACAAGGATGCAGAGGGTAGATCCTGGCATTTGTGGAGAAAGGGACATGAAACATATTGTTCACAGGCAACATAACTTTCAGCTAACCTGTCACATCTTTATGTAGATGGAAAATCATAATCACATAATCACCCAAGCCTAGACATTAACTCCCTTCTCACATATAGAAACAAAAAATACCATTATCATCTTGCTAGAGATCAAGCTATATCCTTAGCCACAGAAAGCAATTTTTTTTTTTTTTGAGGCAGGGTCTTGCTATGTAGCCCAGGCTAGTCTTCAACTCCCAGATATCCTCCTGCCTCAGTTGCCAAGGGCTATGATTATAGGCATAGGCTATCACACCCAGCAGAAAGTAATTCCATTTATTTATTTATTTATTTATTTATTTATTTATTTATTTATTGTCTTTTTGAGACGAGGTCTCGCTATGCTGTTCAGGCTGGCCTTGAGAGCACTTCTGTAGCCCAGGTTGGTCTCGAACTCTCACTGATTCTCCTGCTGCAGCCGCCCAAGAACGTAATTTCTGATCTTTACATACAAATTAAATTTCCAAGAATGACATTAACATGCAAATACAGGGGATAGTTGTATCTGGTCTCACTAAAGTTTTATTGAAATTTGCTCATATTTTCAGAAAATCACAGCACCCGTGCATATTTGTCCATTTCTAGTGTCCTCCATGTCTACATTCAAGGTCATGGTGTTCTGAACATTTCAATAGTCTTGTGTTTGGGTCCAAACATTTAAATAATGAACCTGTCTATTATTTCACTGTAGTATGTTGCATGCCTTCTTATTTATAATTACAGTTCCTTTGCAGGCTTACATATTATGCGGGTGAAGGCACCTAAGTGTCCTTTTCTATTCCCAGAAGACTGGGGTGGGGGCGGGGGCTTTTCCATCTATTTGCTATGGAGAGAAACCCCGGGGTGGGTCACAGCCGCCAGCCGGAGGTCCTCCGCACACCAGAGGTCGCTGTGGGGCCTCGCGGCCGCGCCGGGTCGCTCTCTCGTGGCTGCCCCGCCTCGGGCCCCAGGGCCGAGTGGGCGGGCACGACTGCGCCCAGGTCGCGAGGCGCCCTTCGACCAGCAGCGCCCGGGGCGGGCGGGTATAAATGGAGCGGTGGCTGCCCCAGCCGCCTCTCTCCGCCCCGGGTCGCTGCCGCCTGCGTCGCTTTCGGGCTCAGAAGCCTGAAGCAAAAAAAAAAAAAGAAAAAAAAAAACCTGAAAACGCTTCAAAACCTTAAAAAAAAAAAAAAAAGAAAGGAAAAAAGCGAGTCCTCCTCGGAGAGCCCGCGGGAAAGTCACTTGCGCACGCTTCCGGCCTGCCCGCGCCCGGCGTCCGTCTGCGTCCGCCCGCCGGCCAGGTGGTGAGCCGCGCGCCGCCCTCCCGGCCCTCCGCGCCCGCTCCTCCATCCCGCCGCGCCGCGTGGCACCGGCCCGCGCCCCTGCTGCCGGCCGGGCGCACCACGTGTCCGCGCTGCCCTTCGCCGTCGCGTCGCCGCGTCGGTCCCCGCAAAGATTCCGTTTCCCCTTCTCCGGCTACTGTAATCTTAAACCTCCGGGAGCCCGGGGCCTATATTTATCGAGAAACGCGTGTCCCCAAGGCCAACGTGAGCAGCATCTGGCAGCCACTGGAAGATTTCTTTTTTTTTTGCCCCCTAAGGTAGGGGATTTCCCTGCTTGATTTTTTTTTTCCCTTTTGCAATTTGGAGCTTCGAGCCAGGACAGCTGGAAATAAACTCCCGGGGAGGGCCATATTGTTTTTGAGAGCCTTTGTCTGGGGTTTTGCGTCCCGTGTGAGCCGACCCTGAGCTTCCCAACTGTGTCTTCCCCCGCGTTGCCCAGTGCCACCTGTGAGCCGCGGTGTGGGCCACGGCTCCGAGACGAGCCCCTTTTGTCCCGCGGTGGGCCCTGTGAGAAGTCCTGGCGGGGCTCGGGGTGGTGGGGGGCGGGGAGATGAACGCTGCAGCCAGCAGCTACCCCATGGCCTCCCTCTACGTGGGCGATCTGCACTCGGACGTCACCGAGGCCATGCTCTACGAAAAGTTCAGTCCAGCGGGGCCTGTGCTGTCCATCCGGGTCTGCCGAGATATGATCACCCGCCGCTCCCTGGGTTATGCCTACGTCAACTTCCAGCAGCCAGCTGATGGTGAGTAGCAGCAATGTCTACACAGAATCACAGAATCCCAGGGCACCCCAGACCTCTTCTCCGCAGGAACCTATATGGCGTGGAGGGGACATCACAACAGCATGTTGGCGCAGTAGCTACAGTGGTGAGCAGGATGCAGGGATTGAGGACATGGGTCCTGATATGTTGTCATGACCAGAGTTCAAGCTTGCTTCCACCACTTGCTAACCGCTTGACCTTGGGCTGCCCGGTGGCTGGGGGGAAGGGTTGGAATCCAAGGAGGTAGTAAAGCGGGATCGGAGTAAAGTTGAACTAAGTTTTCCCCTTGTGACTGAACCGGCTTCAGTGAGGTTGAGTTGTTACAGACATAACCTGACATTGCCAGTGGGCACAGGCTGGTGCCTCTCTGAGGCAGGTGGATTGAAACAATACCCTGTTAGATTGCTGCCCCGCCCCTCCCCCACGTTTACCCTGAACTAGCTAAGAGTCTTGATTTTGTGCTAGATAAGAAATGGTTCTTCTAAGGTAGGTGGGAATCCAGAGGAACAATTAGATTCATGAAGGGTACAAGAGCTGCACGTGCTAGGCCATCCAGTGTGGAGTTCTTTGCTTTGGATGAAGCTGTAATCTGAGGGAATATCTTTAAAATCCAGTGGGCTGGTAGGAGTTATTGTCTCACCTGAGAACCATTTTTTATGCATGTCAGAACTCTTTTAACTTCATTCTATCTGAAGAATAGGGTCCCTGCTATGAGAAAGGAACTTTGGGATGCCCATTGCAGATGGTGGCCTTCCCTCCCAGCAGTAGAGAGGTATGCTGTAGGCGTGGCACAAGTGAGCCCTGAGAGTTGAAACCTAATCAGGACTGCATGTGACTTCAGATTAAAGGGAACAACTGCAGAGACCATCGCTGGGAGAAACAAGTCCTTCTGTGGCAAAGGATATCCAGGTTCCTACTTTTGCACCCACTTTGTTCATGGATAGTGAGACAGTGTTACTTGTCTAAATTGTAGCTGCAGGCAGATTTGGGCTAATTGGGAGAGACAAGGCTAGTCAAATGTGCGATGAAGTGAGTTCTGTCTCTGGCTATTGGAAACCAAAGGAGATACTCCCCGTTTTTAGTGGGGGAGTATTGGATGTATTAGCTGTTGCCTGCCTTGACTCTGAACAAAAGTTGTGTCTCTTGGAGATACAGAAGCTATTGGTCAGTGGGTTTGCCAACACATACTTCTGCAGGACTTCTGCCTGCTATAAATAAGTGTAGCCAGATTTGTTAGACTAAGCTGACTTGCCCTGTGCAAAACTATCTGGAAATAGACCAGGAGCTGTGTTGAAGTGGGCTCCTTTGCTATTAATTGAAGTTTGGTGTTTCAGGCTGAGTATTTCAGATAAGTACCTGGACATTTCCTGATTTGGATCTGTCTTATTCTGCTCCCACTACGCCATACAAGCTACCCCACCTTCTGAAGAAGATGAGGAAGGTTGATCAAAACCAGTGAAAAGAGTTTCCCTTGGCCTTTTTTGGACTTTTGGAGGCACAGTTTTACCCCTATTGAAGTGAGATGCTTTGAGGCCAGGAGTGGGCTTCCTAACTCTCCTGCTTTAATCCCCTCACTGGGACGTTGTGGGTAGGATCAATCACTGGGGTGAGTTAAGGAAAACTGCCATCACTGGAAAGTATTCCTGGCCGTCAGGTAATAGATTTTAGCTTCTGGTCTTCTTTCAGTGTGGTATCTGGTTGTACACATACGCTTGGTTTGGAAACACATTGCCCTAATACACTAGATGAAGCACCACCAGGGCAGTTGAATTCCTAGAATTCCAAAAGGTTCAAAAGGCCTGACTACCACAGAGCCTGCCTGCACTGTCCATGTAGGAAGGTTACTTTTGTTTTCCAATATTAGAAGTTAAACACAGGGCCCAACAAAATTTCATCCTTTTTGCCCTCTAAATGCAACAGAGGATGTTCCATGTATGTGACCATAGTATCTGTAGATCAAGGATAGCATCAGAAAATCTGATGTTATGGGCTAGGGATATAGTTCAGTGGTGCAGGGCTTGCCTGGCAAGTGTAAGGTCCTGAGTTTGATTCCCAGTACCAAAAGAAAAATCTGATACAAGTTTGTGATCATTAGCTAACTGCACAGCATATTCACTCTAAATGCAACTATTGCATTTTATTAAAAATGGAGTGTCAGCTGTCTCACTGGAGTCACACTGAGCCTGGCACTTTGTGCAGTGTAGTATTATTTCTATGTGCCATGAAGATCTCGCATTGCTCACGCATGCTGGGGATCGAACTCCAGGCTTTCACACTGAGCTACTCCCCGGCCTCGTTTTTTTTATTCTGAGACAAAGTCTTGCTAAGTTGTCTAGGCTGAGTTTGAACTTGTGATCATCTTGCCTCAGCTGCCTAAAATACTACCACACCTGAGGAGGGCTCATTTTAGTAGAATTACATTTTATTGGTGATTACCTAGAAATGTGGAGTAGTCAGTTAGCCCAGATAATGGCAGTCACTTATGCTGTTAAAAGTTGATGTTTACATCCTTGACGGAAATGTGCTTGTTTCTTACAGCTGAGCGGGCCCTGGACACCATGAACTTCGATGTGATTAAAGGAAAGCCAATTCGAATCATGTGGTCTCAGAGGGATCCCTCTTTGAGAAAATCTGGTGTGGGAAACGTGTTCATCAAGAACCTGGACAAATCTATAGATAACAAAGCACTTTATGATACTTTCTCTGCTTTCGGAAATATTTTATCTTGTAAGGTAAACATTGATTAAATAAGTTCAGCCAAAGATTTTTTATTTTATTAGTGCATGTTGGGAATTCCCAATTTATAGTCATTTTGGGAAGTGGCTGCATGTACATATTACAGTTTGGATTTTTTTTGTAATCCCTTGTTACCCGTCCATTGTTATTCCTCTCACTTTTTTTGCATTGATAGAAGTTGTTAGGATCCCGTGCATGGGATATCGTTATTACTGTCATTCTCCTTGCCCTTCGGTTTTATTCCACTTCCCCATTGGATGAGAAGCAGAAATAACTGTTGGGTCTTGTTTTTTTTTTTTTTTTTTTTTTTTAATTTTATTTATGTATTTGTTTGCTTGTTGTGTTTGTTTGTTTCTTTATTTTATTTATTTTGTGGCTGGCTCATCCTGCCCTGGTGGTGAGGGCTGGCGCAGCATGTGGTGCCGGGGATCGAACCGCAGTCCCTGCAGTTGCCTGAGCTTTCCTAAGCAGGCGCTTTAGACCACTGAGCCATCTCGCCGGCCCCATGTTGGGTCTTGTTTTGAGACATGGTCACACTATATAGTTCAGACTGGCCTTGAACTCACGGCTATCTGCTTTAGCCAACTGAGTGCTATGTGCTACCATGCTGGAAGTTACTAACTCGTAAGATAAACAAGTCAGGAGCTTACCCCATTTATCCCCAATGATACAGTAATTTTCAAAATGCTGGAAGTGGAATCTTAGAAGTTGCTATAGGTAGTTTCAGAGCCACAACACATCATAGCTAGCAGGTACTTTTGTGTTTATTCTTCCTGTGGCCTGAACAATCTTCTGATTTTTTTTTTACTTTTAGAAAGTTTAAAAGATTATTTTGCAGGCCAGGCATGGCAGCGCACATATAAGATCTCAGTACTTGGGAGATCACTTGAGTTCAAGGTCAGCCTGGGCTGCATAGCAAGACTGTGTGTGTGTGTGTGTGTGTGTGTGTGTGTGTTTAAAAAAGATATTTGCTTTGGATAAGTGAGAAGTATGTATTGATCTTCAAGATGTTCACTGGGTCTGGTAGGTAGCACACTCCCGGAATCCAAGATGTGAGCGCGATTTCAACAGGAGGATCATGAGTTTGAGGCCAGCCTGTATAATTTAGTAAGATCTACCTCAAAACAAAATTTTCTAAAAGGCTGGGGGTATATTTCAGCAGTAAAGCAATTGCTTAGCAAGTAAGGTTCTGTGTTCAATCCCTGATACTGAAAGAAGTGTAGATTTAACCTTTTTCCAAACATCTGTTTATGTGAAGTACTTTGTAAAATGTAAGATGGTGGTATTTATACGTGTCATACTATATAGGTCTGAAATTCTTTTGTAGACTTGAAAACAATCTGTCTCTCTGCAACAATGTGGTGTGTACCCAGATCTGCTAATTGTTTAATAAAAAGCAGGAGGTCATTTGGAAAAGCAGTGGTGCCAACCATTTGTGGGGCTGAGCAGTTACTGGTGCTATCTATACTTAGTGCTAGGTGCATCTCAATCTGGCTAGTGGTGCTAAGGTCATTTGCCTTTTCTTTGACAGGTGGTGTGTGATGAGAATGGCTCTAAGGGTTATGCCTTTGTCCACTTCGAGACCCAAGAGGCTGCTGACAAGGCCATCGAGAAGATGAATGGCATGCTCCTCAATGACCGCAAAGTGTGAGTGTCCCAGTCTGGAGCAACAACCATCGCATGAGCCAGCCGTGGCCCCACTTCGGTATTAACTGGCACATACAAGGCGGCTACTGGTTCTCTCGGCCCAAGTGTGGCCTGCTCCTACCTCTCCACTCCAGGGCTGGTGAGTCTCCCTGCCCGAGCTGTGGCAGCCCTTTTTTGACTCGCCAAGGTGGGCTCCCTGCCCACGCCATGGCCTGCCTGCTGCCTCTCCCTTAAAGGCATCCATCCATGGGTTTGTGAGCACCAGCAGCTGGGGCTGCTGGAGTCATCTCTGAGCAGGGGTCTTGGCCAGCGACAGAGTGGAGAGGGCCCTGGGCTGATCAGGCACTGTATATTATTAGCTCTGTGACCTTGACTTCTTTGACTTGAGTTCTGTTCATAGATATCACTAATTGTTGATGCCAAAATATCCCTCTCATTCTCCATTCTTCAACCTGTGACCACTATAAGGCTGGCTCCACAGTAGTACTTAATCCCTCTATGGGGACAGTTTGTAACAGATTTCATTGCTGTAGTGCAACCATTACTGTGGAATGGAAAGGGCTATGAGGGAATAAACTATTATGTGTTATGTTACGTCTTGGCTATTTCAAACCAAACCCATTTCTGTCCTTTGTGGTATTGAGTAGGTCAGAGGATGCATTATGCTTATATCTGTGTGCCCAGTGGTGAATTACTACAGGAAGAAATACAGAAATGTTCAGTGTATAGAGACATTTTCCTATCAGACATACTAACATGAATACAGTAAAATAGCAAAATTACCTCTCCATGTACTACAGCTTCGCTCTTAGGACTAACCGCTGTTAACAGTTTGGTTTGTATCCTTTCAGAGTTTTTCTATACATTTACATAGATGCACAGAAATGAACATTTTTTTGTTTTTGTTTTTTTTAAAAAGTAGTCATCAGGTTTCTTCATGAAGGCAGTGTGATGTGGTAGGAGTAGCTCTGGTCTGAGCCAGGGGCCCTGGGCTGGTCCTTGCAGGAGAGTCCTGCCTCTTTCTCTCTGCTGGGTACTTGGGATGGCTTGAGTCCCTTTTTTTTTTGGGATGGGGGGGTGGGGACCTTGTGTATTTTAACCTGTCCTGTCGGGCCTTTAACTTGCTTTCCTTGAGGCCCCTGGAAATTATAAGTCCTTTCCCTGGGTGATCACTTTTTCATGGATTCTTTTTTAGGTTTGTAGGCAGATTCAAGTCTCGCAAAGAGCGGGAAGCTGAGCTTGGAGCCAAAGCCAAAGAATTCACCAATGTTTATATCAAGAACTTCGGAGAAGAGGTGGATGATGAGAGTCTGAAGGAGCTGTTCGGTCAGTTTGGTAAGTTGACATCCTGAGTTACATGTTACCTTTTATGATCTAGCAGCCCTAGACTACATCTGTTACTTAAAGAGGCACACACATTCAGACCCAAAAATAAGGCACTATATGTGACAAAAGTCACAAGGTGTAGAGCTAGGCTTCAGGCCTTGGCTTGATCATCCTATCTCCTTTCACCCTTAAGGCTATCTCAGCTGCATGGTTGGAATTATAAGATCAGGCATGGCGCCTCTTTCTGTCTTAGATCTGTCTGGGTTCTACTAGAGATTTGTTCCAAGTAGGTTACTGCCTTCTCTATGAGCTGTGATGGAGATGGTGTTGCTAATAGCTCTGTCTTTTGATAATAGGTAAGACCCTAAGTGTCAAGGTGATGAGAGATCCCAGTGGGAAATCCAAAGGCTTTGGCTTTGTGAGTTACGAAAAACACGAGGATGCCAATAAGGTGAGAGTGCCATCCTTGAGGGTGGAGAAGCATCTGTAGGAGGCTCCAGTGTGGGCAAGGCCTTAAGCACATAGAGCAGAGCTAAAGTGGTCTGAATGGTAGTGGGTGTGGATTCTCTGGAACTGTCTTCCTCAGGGTGTTATACTGTTGGTTAAACTAGTTCAGGCTGGGCTCACACTAATTGTGAATCTCCTGTCTCAGCTACCAAGGGCCGGGGGGTTATAGGTGTGTCAACACACCCAGCTATTCAATTTTTTTAAAAATACACTATTAACTTGTTTGTTTGTTTATATTATGGCTGGCTCAGCCTGCCCTGGGGGTGGGGCTGGCGCAGCATGTGGTGTGTGGGATTGAACCATGGTCCCTGCAGTTGCCTAAGCTTGCCTAAGCAGGTGCTTTAGACCATTGAGCTATCTCACTAGCCCTATTCAATGGTTTTAAAGTGGTTGCCATATCTGTCACCTCAGCTGTTGAATGGAGGTCAGATGTTTATTCCTGTTTATAGGCAGAGAACTAAAGTCCAGAGAGTTGACCTGATCAGAGCACAGCAATTTAGAGCAGTGTTCTAGGCTCTCAGCTTGTATCACTTAAATCCTCACAACAAAACTGAGATACTTAGTGACAGCTACATTCAAGTTAGGATTAGATAATCTAGCTTATTATTTTTTTATTTGCTTTGATTTTGGTTGAACTCAGCCTCCTGAGTGCAAGGATTACAGGTGTACACCACTATGCCTCGTTCCCATTTAGCATTAACTCCATTTTACAGGTGAAGAATTTTAAATGTTTAGTAGAGTAGAAGGATGACATGAAAGATTGCCTCGGAACACATGGTTAATGTTACAGAGCTTGCTTTAAAAGATATGCATTTCCTCTCTAGGCTGTGGAAGAGATGAATGGGAAGGAAATCAGTGGTAAAGTCATATTTGTAGGCCGTGCACAGAAGAAAGTAGAACGGCAGGCTGAATTAAAACGGAAATTTGAGCAGCTGAAACAGGAGAGAATTAGTCGATACCAGGTGAGATGCGGTGGGCCCGCCTGTCATAGGGTGTTTCCTCTGAAATACTTGCAAAGCACCCGTTAGCAGGTTTCAAAGGATGTGTACCAACATTACTGAGCAGGGACGAACTGCTCTTTATTTAGAAGCTTACTATTCAGGACCCTCAGCCTATTGTGCCTTACTACATAGGTGCCTTTTTATTCAAATGGTACCACTGAACATGTAGTTAATAAAAATAAAATAGAAAAGATACCAAAAAAAAATATCCCTTGGTTAGGTGTAAGAATGCTGCATGGGTAGTGACTGGCCAGAAAGATCTGTGAAAAAGGCTGACGAGACCACATTGATGTTCTCTCATCAGTCTTTGAAAAGTAATTTTTCAACTTTGAAATTGCATCAGGCTTGTCCATGGGACTTTTTTTTTCTTTCATTTTTTGAACAGAGTCAAATATCTAACCCAGCCTAGCCTTAAACTTCGGGGCAATCCTCCTGCCTCAGTTTCCCAAGAACTAGGGTTATAGACATGCATCACCCTGCCAGGCCAGATCCAGCTTTTGTGTACATGTGTGCATGCTCCACTCATTAAAAATAGGTTGGTAGGCTCCATATCCACAATTCCTGATTAATGGGGCTTGGGGTCTAACCCAGAATTCCCCTCCTTGATATTAGTGCTTAAACCCATGGGCCTGCTATGTAGTCCATTTCTATTTTTAGGCAACTTAGTTGTCCAGGCTGACTTCAAACCTGAGATCCTCTTGCATCTGCCTCCTGAGTAGCTAGGCTTGCAGTCAGGTGCCACTGAATTTGTAAGAATTTTCAGTTGTGAGGGAGGTGAGACACAGGGTCTCAGTGTGCATGTAGCTCAGGCTGACCTTGAGCTTAAATGTAGTCCAAGTTGGCCTCAAGCTTATGGCAATCCTCCTGCCTCAGCCTCCCCAGTACTTGAATTGCCGGAATGTACCACTACTGGCAATTTTTATTTCTAACAAGTTCTTGGACACATAGTGCTGTTGGTCTGGGGACCACAGTTTGGGAAAAACTGTTTTAGAGAAATTAGATTTAGAAAGAAGTTAACCATGAGCTTTATTTCAGGGAGTGAACCTCTACATTAAGAACTTGGATGACACCATTGATGATGAGAAGTTAAGAAAAGAATTTTCTCCATTTGGGTCAATCACCAGTGCTAAGGTATTTATTTCCACGTGGGATTTTGTAGTTGAAAGCACTGTTAGTATATGTTTGTTGGTATTTGTTTCACTGAAGGATCTGAATTAGATGATATTTTTTTTTTTTTTTTAATTTATTTATTTGTTTGCTTGTTGTGTTTGTTTGTTTCTTTATTTATTCATTTTGTGGCTGGCTCAGCCTGCCCTGGTGGTGGCGCTGGCGCAGCATGTGGTGCCGGGGATCGAACTGCAGTCCCCGCAGTCGCCTGAGCCCTCCTAAGCAGGCGCTTTAGACCACTGAACCATCTCGCCGGCCCTAGATGATATTTTTAAGCATGCCTTCTGAGTAGTATTCTTGAGTGTATTTCATTAGGTTAGCATCACTCCTGTCACTCCTGCAGTTTGGTGAGGAGTCTGAGCCGGTCCTTCCCTGCTACCCTCCTCAGCACCCAAATCTTTCCCATTCCTGCTGCTTTGTGCTGGCCTGGGGACAGTTGGTGCTACAACATGAGCAGAGGATATCCAGACAGGTTGTTTTCCATTTGTCTTGGGGCCTGTCTCTACAACTCTGCCACATTTCTCTTCGAGAGTGAAATCTGTTTTGAAGATTTTAGAAAAATGGGAATGGAAGCCGAGTATGTTGACACACACCTGTTCCCTCAGCACTTCAGAGGCTGGCTCAGGGTTGCCATGAGTTTAAGACCAGCCAAGACTACGTAGTTCAAGGCCACTCTGAACTACATAGTAAGACCCTGTCTCAAAAGAAAAATGGGAGTGCCAAGTTTGTTTTTCTGTGTTTTAGCTTGCTTGGTGTTCTTTGATCATACCAATGAAGTTGGCAGGCTTTTAAAGGCAAGGAATGAGTCCTTAAGCAAAAGAATGCTGACCACGTAGGGGGTGGTGTGCTGTGTGGTAGAGGCACTTAGCCCTGTACTGGGGACTGGTGACATCTGAGAAGGTTCACATCCTGGCCTGCTTGGCAGATGTGCTGTAGAGGCTATAGTTTCTCCCTTGGGTAATGAAAAGGAGACAGGGGAGCCCTGGCCTGGCCCTTTGCATATGCTGCTCCCATCACCAGAACATGGTGCAAAGAAGCTTCATTGGCTGTCATCGAGTGCTGACCCAGGCCAGCTCGGCAGGATTTGCCTCCTTCCTCTTGGCACCACTCGCTTGATTTGTCTGACTGGTGCAAAAGGTGATGCTCTTGTCTGCCTGCACACCTAACAAGTTGGCATTGGTGAGGAGAGGCTAAAGGGACCCTAGTTTAGCTATAAAAGTGAGCTCAAGGCCAGCCTGAACTGCATAATGAGACCCTGTCTCAAAAAGACAAAAAAATAAAGAGACCCTAATTTAAAAATTCAGTGTCACTTTGTTTTGTTATTAATACCTACTTGCCATACAGAACGATCATATTTAGCATAGGAAATTTGTACCTGGACATATGTAATACATCTTAATTCTTCCCATTCCACTCCCTTCCCTTCAACTCTTTTCTTCTAAAGCTCTATTTCCATTTTTCCCTTCCATTCTGTTTTATAATTCTTTCCCCTTTTCTCGTTTATTGTTCCGCTTCCCATTTGATCATATTCTTGCTGCTTCTCAGTATCTGTCTTCTTGTTTTACTCCTTATTTTCCTCACACAAGGGGAATAATGCAGTGTTCAAACTTAACCTTGCACATTTTTGAGATTATTAGCATTGTTTTCACACAGTTAACTGGCTCGCTTCATTGGTAGGGAGATACTGGGTTGGTATACATGTTGGCTTCAAAGTCCTCCACTTCAGGTGCCTGAGGGGGCACTAACAGGCACAAGGTGAAGCACAGATATACCAGGGAAAGTGACTGCCTTAACCAGTAGTTCTGCTTTTTGTCTTGAAGTAGATCATGAATACTGAGGCTCAGAGCAGTTGTTAAGGCTCAATTAAGGTAGAATTAGATTCTGGGTTCCTCGTCTCAGCTAGTTGTATCTGTTACTCCTACCAAGTTAGTAATGGTGGCAGTCATGGATGACTTTACTGAAATTTTGCCCATAAAGGCTTTGGACTGGATTAGTTTTACAAATAAATGACTGTATACTGTTGTCAAGGATCCCCGGAAGTGCCCTATTTTGCTAGGTATCAGGAAACATCCACAGGTTCTGTTTTTACCATTAGCCATCACTGGGGATTGAAAGAAAATTTCTAGGTGCTTTAAAAGTACACCTTACTCTGAACAACTACTTTGAAGACAACAAATACGTGTTATATTAATTATTGTGACTGTCTTATGTGTCTTGAAACTGTCTCATTTTTTTTATCTTTTTATTTATTTATTTTTTTTGTCTTTTTGAGACAAGGTCTCACTATGCAGTTTAGGCTAGCTTTGAGCTCACTTTTGTAGCCCAGGCTGGTCTCGAACTCACAATCCTCCTGCCTCAGCCTCCCAAGTGCTGGGATTACAGGCATGCACCACCACACCCGGCTTCATTGTTAGTTATTAAAATTGACAAAATTAAAAAAAGTAAAAGTGCACCTTACTGGTCTAGGTACATCCTGGGTCACGGTGCACCATACACCTAGAGTTGGTAACTCTGGAACAGAGTCCAGATTTTTTTGACTGATGAAAGTAGTTCCCCTCTCCCTCTATGTACATTTTCTTATAGCTGGTCTCATTTTTTAGGTAATGCTGGAGGATGGAAGAAGCAAAGGATTTGGCTTTGTCTGTTTCTCATCTCCTGAGGAGGCAACCAAAGCAGTCACTGAAATGAATGGGCGCATTGTGGGTTCCAAGCCATTGTACGTTGCCCTAGCCCAAAGGAAGGAGGAGAGGAAGGCTCACTTAACCAACCAGTACATGCAGCGAGTGGCTGGAATGAGAGCGCTCCCTGCCAATGCCATCTTAAACCAGTTCCAGCCTGCAGCTGGCGGCTACTTCATGCCAGCAGTTCCACAGGTGGGTCTGTCACATGTTCATGGCTCTCTGGAATTGTTGTGTTGCTGTTCCTGTGTTCTGCAGTAGTTTGAGGGGATTTGCTAAAAATTAAACATTTATTGGTATATTTTAGGCATATATAATTACATTCATAGGGAATTTGTGTCTATACATGAAATGTCTTCCCCCGTATTTCCTTTAGTCCCTGGGGAGGGATTTTTTTGGATGTTGGAGCTCTATTAAGACACTGCGTTAAAGTGAAGAATGAGGTGTGGTTATAAGGCTATAGTCCTAGCACTGTAAAAATTTTTGCTTCCCCTTCCCTGCCATTCCCACCTTTTTTCCCAACTTAGGCTAAGGCAGAAAGACCATAAGTTCAAGCCCAGCCTAGGCAACTTGGTGAGACCCTGTCTTAAAATGAAAATTTAAAAAACAAAAAAGGAAATGAGTCAATGTGAAGGCCTTGGGTTTAATCCTCAGTACCCACCTAAAAAAATGAAGGACTTGACCATGATCATACATGCATAATGGAAGAGAAGGCATAGACTACCCTGATTAACTTTAACCAGTGCTTCAGCCTTTTAGTAGAGAGCTTTATTCCAAATAGCCTAGGCCAGTGGTGTTGAACCTGTGACGTGTATTTTTCTTTTAAGACAAAACATGTTACTGTATGAGTTGTTTTTACCAATGAAAATCTCTATTTGAGTTTAACTGCAGCATTTGCCCATTGATAAATAATTGGGTTTGGGGTTGCACTTTGGGCATTCTTCTCTAAAAGGTTCACCATCACCGACTTTAGGCCTGTTAGTGGGCTAAGAGTCTAGTGTGGGTTCTGGTCTATAAAGTAAAAGCGGGGAGAAAAAGTAAAGTAAAAGGGCTTAAGTGTTCTTTCCTTACAGGCTCAGGGGAGACCTCCGTATTACACACCTAACCAGATGGCACAGATGAGGCCTAATCCACGTTGGCAGCAAGGTGGGAGACCTCAAGGTAAGTGGTAGAGGACAGTACTTGCCCAGGATCTACCTGGCCTAGGCTACTTACACTTCCTACAAGATTTAGTGAGGCATGGCCTAGCTTCTAGTTCATGTTGCTTGTCAGTAGTAAACATTTTTTGTCTTACCAGGCTTCCAAGGAATGCCAAGTGCTATACGCCAATCTGGGCCTCGTCCAGCTCTTCGCCATCTGGCTCCAACTGGTAATGCTCCGGCCTCTCGTGGCCTCCCTACTACCACTCAGAGAGTCGGTGAGCAAACTGGCCTGTAGGAGTGTGCTCGGGGAGGAGGGAGTCAGGATGACTAGCTCTGTCCTCACGTGGTCAGTTTGTTGGGCTCGAGTGTGGAGCCCTGGTTCTAGTACCTTAGCTGTGTGTGTGATGTAGGTAGGTACTTCACTCAGGAGCAGAGTGCCAATGTGCGTTCTAGATGTGTTGGTTACTGTCACCATTCTTTGCTATGGTGATTCATGTGAAAAACATTAATCACAGTAGCTTGCTAGCTGGATGATGATAGAGCCTATTTTTGATCAGGTGGGGAATACAAGGAACCTTTTTTTATAGACTGTCCTGTACCTGAAGATAGCCAAAAGTATTAGCCTTTGACTTATCCTGGAACGCAGTGGTAGTAGTAGCTCCAGCATGATGTGTCATGTCAGCGTGCTTTGGAATCTCCTTCCGTGGGACGTGGCTAGTTGGACGTTGGCCTCCAACACTGATGTGCATTTGCTGGTCTGTTGTAGGGTCTGAGTGCCCGGACCGCTTGGCTATGGACTTTGGTGGGGCTGGCGCCGCCCAGCAAGGGCTGACTGACAGCTGCCAGTCTGGAGGTGGTATTGGATGCACACAGAAGGGGGAAAGATGGGATTTGATGGGCCTTTGCCCAGCCTGATGGGTTTTAATTACATTTGTCCTTTCTTCAAGGTGTTCCCACAGCTGTCCCAAACCTCACGCCTCGGGCTGCAGTTGCTGCTACTGCTCCTCGGGCTGTGGCACCGTACAAGTATGCCTCTAGTGTCCGCAGTCCACACCCTACCATACAGCCTCTGCAGGTGAGGCCAGCAAATGCTGCCAGAAGCATTTGACGAGTTTCTACATGGTTTAAAATATGTTGAGCTTTGATTCTTCAGTGGTATTGGCATCCCTGTCCCCTGGTAGGGTACTGTTTATGTGGAGTGGTTTTTGTTTGAGATTGGGTCTTGCTGTGTAGCTCAGGCTGACCTCAAAACTCATTGTGATCCTTCTCCCTCAGCCTCAAATACTGGAATTAGAGGTTATGCCAGTAAGCCTTCTATGTAGTGATTTGGATTCTCACTGAGAAAGTATTCTCAGAACAGTTCACTGGCCCACAGCAAAAAGCAGCTGCTTCCTGTACTGCTTTGACACCTATGCTCAGCATTTTGAGTCCTGGGTGACTTTTCTGTCCGGTACCATATTTGGTCCTTGGCTTCTCTGTAAGACGTTTGGGACATTAAGGCAGGAAATAACTTCAACTTAGAGAAAAGAAATAGAGTATCAGAAGTGTTAGTGGGAGATAGCTCAGATTGCCTAAGCTAAAACTTGAAGCCTTTAGAGCTGTGCTCTCAAGGTACAACCAGTTTGTTTCAGAGCTCAGCAGTTTGTTAAGGCAGGTCTACACTCAGTTGGCAGGCCCATAAACTGCTTGATAGTTCATTGTTTAGATGTCCTTGTTGCCTACATTCTCTAAGGGATTTCCTGGCGCTTGTGGTTGAGTGTAAAATGTCTTCCGTAAAGGCTCTACTTTTAGAGCTGTATGATAAGCATTCATTTTGCATGTTGACGGTCCTCAAGTAGTTAATACAAAAATATCTGTTACAGTAAAAGTAGTATAAGGAATAATGGTAAATGTTTTGATGGTCACATTCTTTGACCTAGTCTGTATTGGAATTGACCCTAAAGAAAAGTTTCAGAAAAACATTACATGTGAGGGCCAATGAGATAACTCTGTGAACTAAGCCTCTGCTTAGGCAAGCACAGGACCAGGGTTCAATCCCTGGCACCATGTACCCTGCTGTCCCTGCCCCCAGGTGCACTGAGCCAGCCACTGAGACCTGGCGTGGTGGCACACACTTGTCTCCCAGTGTGTGTGGGGAAGGGAGGCTGAAAGTAGGATCACTGTGAGTCCAAGTTGCATAGTGAGACCCTGTAGCAAATATATTTAAACAAAGAAAAGTTAACATGCACAGTGTGGCCTGGTTTATAACACAGCCTTGAGTTCTTGAGTAACAGTGGATGAATCAAATGAAAGATCAACAAATGATTGCTTAGCATTGTACCTTTATTTTATTTGGTGGCGGGGGGAATGAGTTTACTTTTCCTACTGGTAGCATGTCCGTTCTGGTTTTTGGATTTTTGAGACAGTATACTGTGTATCCCAGGCTGGCCTTGAACTCACTGCATAGCCCAGCCTGACCTCCAACTCACAGTAATCTTGCTGTGCCCCCATGTCTAACTACATAGCATATCCTTTCATTGAGTTAATTATATTTTAATGTCTCTAGAATTCTGTGTTTCATAACCAAAGTAATTCATGAAGATGACAGATACCTCCATTCCTCATTCAGATGAAAATCTAGATGTTTAGATATTGAGTAGTAAAGCTCTTAGACACTGCCCAGCATCTTTTCTTTGGTGCTAATCTACTGCCTGCCCGGGTTTTCAGGCACCCCAGCCTGCTGTTCATGTGCAGGGCCAGGAGCCTCTGACTGCCTCCATGCTGGCTGCAGCACCCCCTCAAGAGCAGAAGCAGATGCTTGGTGAGTGTCCGTTCAGCCTGGTAGATACCAGTGTCTCAGTTCAATGAGTTTTTTTTTTTTTTTTTTTAATTTTATTTATTTATTTATTTGTTTGCTTGTTGTGTTTGTTTGTTTCTTTATTTATTCATTTTGTGGCTGGCTCAGCCTGCCCTGGTGGTGGCGCTGGCGCAGCATGTGGTGCCGGGGATCGAACTGCAGTCCCCGCAGTTGCCTGAGCCCTCCTAAGCAGGCGCTTTAGACCACTG